>JAUUEB010313008.1:0-12785 GCA_032362205.1 Clione limacina
AACCAACAGAAAAGAAAAGTCCCTTGTGCTGAGGACCCGAGGAATCTCTCCCATAGTATATTATGATATATATACTTATTTGTAACGTCACTTTTCAATCGGTTATGTGGTGTAATATTCTTTTCATGAATCGTTTAAAGCGTATTATTGATTGCAATCCAAGCAGGAACTTAATTTTCTCAATGTTTTTCTATACATATTTTGATAAAGTTGTATTTAAGTAATGCTGACATGGTACAATAAGGAAATAGTTTATTATTTTACATGGTGTCGAGTTTGTACTCTATCTGAGTACTCATGTTTCTAGTTTATTTATGCATTCTTAAGCATGTAGTACACTTTGTTAGCCCAGTGTCATATAGTGAAGTATGTATTTCCTCAGTTTATTAGTTTTAACATGTATATAGACTGAAAATAGTGCAACAGGAAATTAAATGTTTAGCAATTGCAGTAAACTTGTTTACCCTCCTCTCTTTTCAGCTTGCAAATGAGTTCATATGGGGGTCCTGGATTGACCATGTGATCAAATGGGACAAGTTTATCAAGGAAAACCCACAGGTGGAAGTATTCGTAGCTCAATTTGAAAAACTCAAAGAGGAACCTGTTCAAGTCATGAAAGATTTGTGTAATTTTCTTGGAAAACCTGACACTTTGGCAGCAGAAATTGCAAATGCTACAGAATTTGAAAATATGAAAGCTGCAACTGTTGCGAAACAGAAAGTTCATAATGACATGATAGTCCAAGGTGGAAACTCAGTGGCAATGGTGTCTGGTCAAGTCCAAAATTGGAAAAAGACATTTACTTTAGACCAAAATGAGAGATTTAATAAAATCTTTGAAGAGTCACTCGCCGGAAACACCTTTGCTGACTTGATTCGAGAGTACATTTATTAACAGAAAATGCAAAGATAGTTCAATGGCAACAAGACATTATATATATTATTATATTTAAATAAATTTCATATGCAGTTCTACTATTCTCTGTGATTTTTGTGTTACATCATATTATGATATTATGTGTTGTATTGCACAATTGGATTGGACACAATTTTTAGCAGCAGTTCTTTTATTTTTTTATAAATATGTCATGTTTTTTAACGTTTCCACACATGATTTTTTATATTAGTGCCAGTGCCACTGAGACATTTTTATGTGCTGCCATACATAAACAAATCGTACACCCTACTTAGTCCAAGTATTCTGACTCCAGATGGACCAGTCTTAACACTGCTCTCTTAATGCAAGCTATGCAAATAATAAAGTCTTGGTTATCATTACACCAAGATTCAAACACCACATCTTCCACATCCGTTGTGAAAGCATTCCCCACAGTGCTGCCTTTTCAAACATTGAGTCCTATCCAACGTTCCAAAACTAACGACCATCAAACTCAAATTGAATACCTCCACTTCTTGGCCGTTGTTACACTCTGAACTAAAGATAAGAAAGAATGTTATGTTGCTCTGCAGAAAATATATAAGTTCTTCAAAAAGGAATTGGACATGCTGTATGTAATATATAAAAGTATAAAAACAACACAAATTCTTATTTGTTTTATTGTTTAACAAGATATAACTGTGATACATAAGTATTTGTGTGTATAAGATTATTTGTTAGAGCGTTACAACAAGGACATTGAAACTTAACAAAGATCAGATAAATACATGAGACAGAACATTTCTCTCTTTTATGAAATGGAGCTTCAATATCTTTGTTAACAACCGTATAATTGATTTATACCCGCCAATTTGTAAAGATTTTATTTTATTTAAGGCCTATATGATAGCTTATTATCGACAAATACAATGGATATAGCTGAATGTTCCATTTAGTAATGGGGAATAACTTGAACCTTTTTTTATCGTAATTAAAATGTTTTTACAGATTCTTTAATCTTCCCAGAGCTTTTGTTACTGTACTAGTCTACCATCAAGAATCAATAACAGTGCTTAAAAACAAATATGTAAGATAAAAATTTGTCAAATTAACGGATACATTTCCATAGTAGAGAATCATTTGCATGGAAGAAGTTCTCATTAGTTATTGCAATGCTATAGCAATAGCTGCTGTTGAATTGAAATATAAAAATATATGCTATTGTGACCTTAAGAATTTAAAGTTACTTTCCCATCTTGAGATAAAGTTGACCAGAGTCTTAACTCAATTTTATTAGATATTCTGACACTTGATCATTATATCAACCTCACCCTGATAAGCACCCGCTGTGTCAGCAGCTATGTTTACGTTTCTTACAAATTAACAAAATTTAAAGAAAATGAAAAATATGGTATTTAGTGAACTTAACAGATTTGACAAAAACTGTGAAAAAGCCAACCCATCCTTTCCATCAAGGATGCTAAACCTGGGGACTGGTGGATTTTCACATTGTGATCAGATTGTTAATGTCAGTGAACAATTCGAACAGGTAAAACAGGCCAGTGATTTGATATGTGCACACTGAAAAAGGATTTGGATGTTTCCAATTTGAAAAAAGATTATACAAAAACTCCCTGATCGCTCTGTCTTGGTAGCTGTAATATTTCAGCTGCTACTTCACTAATATGTATACAAGTTCTAAAGGTTATAAAACAATGCTAATTAGTTACTAAAGACTCTTTATCAGGGTGGAAACAATCATTTTATGGCAGCTACTTTGCTCCTTGTAAATACTTGATAAATTATGCATGTATCTAAAAGTTTAATATATTAATCAACAATCAAGCAGTCATGGTATAAAATCAAAGCAAAGCATAAAAGTAAAACGATAAATAAGGCTATAAAGCACACGTTGACTAGGCTAGGTTAAGAAAATAATTTTATCACATAAAGTTACAAGATTCAGGCTTTGGCAAGATAATGCCAAATACATGACAAATCATAGTGAGAAAAATGATATGAAATATATTGTAAATCAACAGAATACAATTTTTTCTCAATATTAAATAACAAAAATAACAACAACAATTTAGGCTACAGTTAACTATATATATTTAAACTGATTTTAAAACAAAAACTAAAAGACCTTTCAGATTTAATTGTTAAAAAATTTAAAGTTGAATAGATAATTCCAACTGTTTTAAAATTATCTTGATTTTCGAAATCATGCATGGAACGATATCTCAAGAAAGGGGACAAGTTACTTTTACCTAGTAATCAACGTCATACTTTGCTCATTAATATCTGTAAATTGTCTGAGGTAAGATAAGATACTATTATTCCCTTATCAAGTGATCACCTAAACATTATAATGTTCATTATTTTTATCAATTAAAGTGTACATTTCTTTAAAGGCAAACACAGAATTTAGTCTGGTTTAAATGAGTTTGTAAACTGCAAATAATTGCTAAGGAGAAATAAACGTAGAAAGTAGTCATTATCTGATTATAAACATAACATTGGTTGTAAGTAACAAATAGATTAAACAAAACTGTTCATATGAAAATGGGAACATCATAAACATACTGACATGGAATATTGACATAACCACTGTCTATGAACCTAATAAATATTGTGAGATCATTTCTGTCAATATGTTTTAAGGTCTCCATCAACACATATTAAGTTATATTATCAGTTGTGAGAACATACACTAACTTGTAAGACAACGTAACAATAGGAATAAATTATGACATAGAAATGTGATTGAATGAATTCAACAAGAACAATTTGTGACACAGAAGCAGAGTTATCACTAAATGTGAGTTACTATGATAGAAGACTGTGGTTTAGAAAAATTAAGTCATTCGAGGGGTTAAACAATATATTTGAAAAATCACCTTAGATCATTACACTGATTTAAATGTATTTAAAGCATTATAAAAGCATATAACTTTCAATTCAGAATTTATCTTATAAGAAAATTCAATATCTCTAATTGTATCTGTATCTGATGTCATCCTTTTTAAGGTTTTACTCAATCTAAATCAACTGTAACTCTGGCAGTATAAATATCTAAAGTACCTTCTGAAGTCGGATAGCCGCCACCCTCTGGGTGGAGGGACGCACCAAAATGTGAAAACATGAGAGCGTAAAGCAGTCGGCTAACGCAAAATCAGTCCTCTTGGTTTGCTCTTGATCAAGTTGATTCCGTCTGAGTTGAAAGCAGGCGAACGATACAAACAAACAAACAAACAAACTCAATCTAAATGAAAAATGGATTATGTCACTGCGTAAAACTATTTCAAAACCTTTACAAGATCATTGAGATTTACAACAAAAATTGTCTCAACTGCTGAAAGCGTCTTGCAAAACTAATTGACAAGAATAAAGGGTCTCAAGTATTTAAAAACCAAAGTGATGTGTGTTCCATTGTGAATTATGTACATCACACACTCAGAGATGAACATTCAATGGTCAGAGTTTGTTTTCTAAATTATTTGCTTTTTTAATTACCAAGAGACAAAGTTGTACCCAAAAAGATCAAGTATGATAAATCATGTTAAGGTAGGAATCTCATGGTTATTGAATCAGCATTTAGTATCTAAGCTAGGATCTGAGGGGTTTAATGTACAGATATAAGAACTAATAATGTTAAAATAATTAGTCAAACCCTATTTATTGGCCTAATTCATTTCAAACAATTATTCAGTAATACTAATGTACTTCTTTCAGAGAGACCCTATTCTGTGCTCAGCAATATTAAAATTATGAGACAAACTATTATGATAATTGAAGAAAGAGATAAACCCATAAGTGACACCTCCAGTAAACAAGTTCCACTTGTCACACTTGTAAGTGTCCGCATATTGCCTTGTGAAGGACATTAATGGGTTCCCTATCAAACTATTTTTTCGTTTAATTCCTTTTCCTCAACCATTTTCATTTATGAACTATCATGATACCTGAAGAAAGAGATAAACACATATGTGACACCTTTATGAATAATAAAGATTATGACCCAATTCGAAGTTTGTTTTTTTGAGAAAGCAGTGAAAGTATCTAAATGTGAAAATGATAAAAACTATTTTTGAAATGTAACGGTCAGTGTCACATGTATAAAAAATGTAAGATAGATAATACTAAGTCAACACATGTACTGCAAATATATGCAAATGATTTAGGTTAAACCACTATAAAAATAACATAAATGGTGACAATAGTCATAATCAAGAACATACATTTGTTACTAGAATTTATTAAATATCACCTCACAGCTGATTAAGGAATGATTTCTGTAACTCTCCACCCAATTATTCTTTCACTCTTTCTTTCATATTTTCTCTCTCTTTGTTGTAAATACAAATACATACATACAAAGTAGTGCTGAGATTTGACAAACTTAAAGACAGTTTGAAACATCAACAAAATATTTCTTTCCTTTACATTTCCTATACATGTGAAGCAAGAAAAGCAATTGGGTTATCAAATCAGCATACAACTGTTAAACCAAAATCACATAAAACTGTAAATGTCAATAAGCTGAGGACATTTTTTTCCTTTTTAGTCTTTGTTAGGATAAGCTCTTTTCGATTTTGAAATGTTCCTCTCAAAAAAACGAAATAAAATAAAAGTAAAAATCACTATTTTCCTAGTTCATCTTAGACCATCTCATCAATAATTTACTATGATTTTACAAAATTTGGAGGACATAAGAATTATTTGGTTTAGCTATTGTTTCGAATTAAGCATTTAGATATTAGCATTGTTTATTGTATTATATAAATTGTAAATATATCACAAAAGTTTAAATAACATGTACATGTGCATCACTGGAATTAATCAACAGAAATAAACAACAATATTCAACATTCAAATAAAATACAACAATAAAATACATCATGTTAAAGTGTATCACAATCTATAAGTAATACTCATGACCACTAATCATAAAGTTCAAGAATACATTTTAAGTATTTCACTCCAAATAATAAAAAAAATAGGTGACCAACAACAACATTTGAAATTTATGTTAAGAGTCTTTTTATTCAGAAAAAAGTCTTTACTTTTTTTGGAAAACTATGTCTGAATAATGAATAAATATCTCACAATTTAAAACTTGTTAAAAGTATTTCCAATAAGATTCCATAAATATAATCCTTAAATAGCTTAATTCTGAAAGAACAATTTTTGAATGTTTATTTTTTTGTTCCATATGCATGCTATCTACTCAGACAAAATCAACTTGCTAATGAGCCACTGCTTTAGACTTTCATGTTTAAACATTTTGGTGCTTTCATCCATTCAGATGGTGGCTGCTATTTGGATTCAGAAGGTACTCTGTTATTTATACTTTTAGAGTGACTGATAAAAAACAACTGTCATTAGGCAAGTATACCACAACACAAGCGAATTTAAGTTATATTGAAAGAATTCTTTCAAATCTACTTTTCTTTCTGTCTCTGCAGCTGTCAGTTTGCCTTGTTAAGTAGAGAAAGAAAGAAAAGTGTATAAAAAAATCAGAAATTAAACAAAATGAGAAATTCATGATGGGATCTGGTTAAAACAATATCATAAATATATCATACTAACTGTACTAACTGCAAAAGTAAAGGGTCAAAGGCAGATCACTGAAGTCTGTCTTTTATATCTCAAAAAGACAAAAGTTTGTCTCAACTCATTTATAATCTATGGGATTCAGGTTTGTTGTTCATCATCTTGTATGGACCATGATGCATCAGGAGTGATGTCATGACTGTCTGGGTTATCTCCCATAGCAAATCGACGATCTGTCATCGCCTGCCAAGAAAAACAAAATATATAAAATAAAAAACATGAGGAGGGTGATGATGAAAGTTGTACGCTTTTTTCTTTTTAAATAACTGGATATCATTCAATTGTTTAAAATCTCTTATCACTTCATCAATATACTGCGTGGCAAAAGTTACACGCAAATGAAATTCAAATTTATAAATGACTCAAACATTCACTAAAAATGAAAGAAACGTCTTGAAACTTTGTCAAAAGTTTGTTCTTACATATGACATTATTTTTGGAAAACATTGAGAAAATACGTCAGATAGAAATGCTGAGTCAGCAACTTTTGTAAAGGTCTATTTTTTTGCTAATTTAGACAAGATATCCCAAAATTGACCTTTAAATTACAAAATAAATGACATCAACTTCTAGTTTTCATGAATCATCTGCGCAACTATAGATTTAATAACATATGATGTAAAAGATAAAATAGTAATGCAGAAAGAGTTGAAATGAAATAAAAAAGATGGTTAAGACTTACCCTCTTTAAAATGCTGGCTACAGATGGCATCGACTCAGATTTCTCCGCTTTAAACAACTTTTCTGGTGTCATGGGCTCCTGTGTCACTACAGGCTTCAACTGATCTCTCTGAGCTATAAGCATGCTGGCTCGTACTGCAAAATCAGAACTGTTTGACCTTTTTTGTTGTTGACTAGGAGGTTTTAAACTGGATTGTTTTGGTTTTGACAATCTATGTTTTTGAGAGACAATGTCTGTGGCGGATAACTGTAGCCTTTGAGGCAGTTGCTTGCCTTTGACATCTAAAGAAGACTCATGTTTGTCTTCATGAGTCATGGCTTTTTCATTTGGTAATTTAGAAGCAGTACTGACATTTGTTTTCAAACTGATTTTTGGTTTTTGTGGTTCGGATAAGATGTCTGATAAATCTAATGTAGGAATCTCCTCTTCTTCTAGTGAATCTCTCAAAATGTCCTCTCTACTACTCCTAACTTTGACATTGGCATCTCGAAATTGTTGAATGCCAGAAATAAGGCTGGCTATCTCTCTTGATCTGACATGGTCTTTCTCAATGTGGAAATCTTTGTCTCTGTTGGGGCTGGTATTATGGGATAATTTGGTTTTTGGTCTAGTCTGTTTTGTACTATCATAGTTTTTGTAAATAGAATCTTGAGACTTTGGTGACGATTTCATGACAAATGGTGGGGGTTCATCAGCTTCATCATCAAAGAGATAAAAACTTTCTCTGGTGTTGAACGGCTGCTTGCTGCTGCTGATTTTACCCATTTTGTGGTCAGTAGAATGAGACAGATTCAAATCCTCATTTGATAAAACTGTCTCAAATTTTGACTTTTGCTGTGTCTGTACACTAGATCTGCCAGCAATATATGCTGATTTCTCAACAGCTGTTGTGCTGATTTCATCATCACTGCAACTTAAACTATCCAATGATAAGTTGGGGACTGGTGGTGATGAATCAGAATCTGTTTCTCCAGTTTCATTACGTTTGGCCTTCTTTGAGAAAGAAATGCTTTCGTGGGGGGAATTAGAGGACTTCTCAAATACATCCTTAAGATGGAGACTGGAAATGCTTTGTGTGTTTTGTGATTGATCTGAGGTCAAACTTTTATAATTGTTCACAGATGAGTTCATTGAGTTGGAAATTGTATCAGGAATTTTTTCAGTAACATCTGAGGATAAATCTTTATCTTCCATATCAACAACCTCTAAGACACTAACACTGTGAGACACATCAGATCCATTTAATCCACAGCTAGAATCTTTATGCTTTTGGTAATCCCTGGATTGAAATATTGGATGCAACTCATTGGTTATGTCTGTGGACTTACCCTGTTTACTGAGAGACTTATTAAGAGACATCATGAAAGAACTTTGCGTTGGTAAATATGAAGTTTTGTTTACATCTGAGACTTGTTCATCTCCTGTTTGTGTAGTTAGAGATCTTCTTACCCTGGGTGAAATTGGAGGTTTGTTTGTGTGAAAATGTGGAAAGTTTGAGTATACTTGTTCTTTCATATCTTTAGCTTTAGATAGAGTATCATCATCATTACTGTACTGATTCATGGTGTCTTGAGCAATAGCCCCATTGTCCCCATTGTTTGACCTTAATACAGACATTTTGTTTCTATCACAAGGTGTTGATGAGAGATCAGACTGAGAACGGCTGACTTGAATATGTTTCCTGGGAGGCACTTGAGGTTTAGGACGATTCATAGAGTTGCGTAGAGGAAGTAATCTATCTGCTGTTCGAGGAGATTGTTGCAATGATTTATGATCACAGGATCGGCTGACAACTGGAGAAAGTTTTGTGTCTGGCAGGTACTTCTCAACTAGCTTTTTAAGAGCTGCGTCTCTGTCTTGTGAAAACTTTGCTGATCCTGAAATTGATTTTATAGGAAGATTTTGAGTTTGTTTTACTGTTTTTGCAGAGTTTTCTTCACTTTGGCTTTCTGGTGGTAAGTCTTTCTTGACTGGGTCACTGAAAATCACATTGTCACTTTTCTTTAATAAAGCATCTGAATGTGAAGACATAGGAAAATTACTTTCATTATTTGAAGCAGCACTTTCATTGCCATAAGCAAAAGAGAAATCTTTATCTGGGCTGTGTATCACTGACGTTTGAACACTGAGATTTTCATTTCTTAATTCTTTTTCTACATAAAAAGAAGGTGGCTGTTCATTTTCTGAGCTCTCTAAAGAATCAGACTCCTGGTCAGTGCTCCCTTCTCCTTCAGTACTGCTGACTTCTTCGATAGATTCATCAGTGTCATCATCAGAAGATTTAACACCATCAAGCCAAAACTCTGATTTCACTTCCTTCACAGGTTTTTGCTGAATAGCCTTAAACTTTTTCTTCTCAAATAAAGACATTAGTTTTCTGTCTCCTGTGCCTATGTCAGTTGTTGGGGTAATCCATTCTGTTACTTGAGAGAGTTGTTGAAGACTCTTCAGTACATCCTGAAATGTATGCGAGAATTAACGTCAGTCATGGTCTAGATGAATCATCAACACTTACATACAATACTTATAAATAATCCTATCATGATTTTAAGATACAGCTTAATTCAAACTTGATTCTTATTAATTATCAATAATTTGAAGTAAATCCAAAGTCACAACTTTTTCTCCTCTTTGATTAAGTAATTTGTAATACAAACTATTGATAATTTGATGCCCACTGGTCGTCAGACACACATCAACTTTTCATAATCATATCAAACATAATGGCCCTCTTCTTTGAAAGTTTTACCTTTCATGGTGAAAGGAAGATCCTCATCATAAACATCATCTTGAATTTTTGACACTGCATATCTTAGTTTGGGCAGAATATCATTTGGCCATACATGCCCCTACTGACACCAAATATTACTGATGAATTAAGGCACCATAATTCAAATAACAGTATATATACATTACAAAAGGTTTTCAGTTTTCATTGACAAAAAAGGAGTGGAAAGTCTACTATTTTTGTAGGTTCCAAGAATAGGTGATCAGATTCTTACTTTGTGCTTTCTTTGTAAAGTCTGCCTTAAATCTAACCATATAAAAAACAACAATTTTTATTTTCATTTTATGTATGAAAAACCGCACATGTAAATAGCAAAAAACTCATTTTTACTACCTTAAAACCTGGTCTTGCAGCAGGGTTTTGTTCCCAGCATTTGGTGATGAGCTTTGATAAAACAGAGGGACAAGACAGAGGAATTGGTGGTCGTTTATTGAGCCTGACACTCTCCAGTATCTGAAATCAAAGTTAACAGGTTTACTAAACTAATTAGGCAAACATAAATGTGGTAAAGAAGAAAAACAGAAAGCAAATTTCCTTCCTGAATTAGGGGTAGATAAGTTTTGTGTATTTTTCATATTGGTTAAAATGCTTCCAGTCAAAAAAGGTTTTCTTTCTCACAGCAAGCATCAGGCCAAAGTTTAATTTAAACACTTGCTTCTACATAATTTTAAACTATTATCATCTTTGTTATCATTGAATAGGCGCAAACCCTATTTCATTGAACTGCCCCTGCTAAACATTATTTAGTTATAACTCAAAACATTTAGGTGAGATATAAAGGAACCTTAAACATTGGCCACATGTTTTGTACAGGAAACCGTAAACCCTTTTTCAGCAAGGACTTTTTTCTGCAGATAGACCAAATTTGTTTTCACAAGGGGCTTGCTTATCTTTGCAAATCATAGCCAGTTTAAAAAATGCCCTTGTCTTTTTTAAATCATTAGAAGAATCTTGCCCAACACAAAATTGCACAGTTGTATACCCTCGAATCACTTTTAACCTTTGTGTCAAGTGTCAAGTATCCAATGTCATTTCCTGTTACTCCACTTGAGTTACAGCCCTTAATTTAATTTCAAAAAGCATTTACTAACGGACTTATAATTTCTGAATTACCTTCTGTAAAAACAAAAAACATTAAATTAGCTTTAGCAAGAGATTTATTTTTGCCAATCCCAGCCAGTCTGAAAATAAGTCATAAGTAATATTATTATTTTATTGCAAAAAAGCAATATTGAATGCTCTTACCAAGTATTTCTTCAGTTCAGTTTGTTATTTTTTGTGCTACATGCCATATTCTTTTTAAAGAAAGATCCATTTTTGCAAATTGTCCCTATATTGAATGCTCTTACCAAGTATTTTTGGTCAGTTTGTTATTTACTGAATTGCATGCCATATTCCTTTTAAAGAAAGATTTATTTTTGCAAATTGTCTCTGTTCTCGCAAAATTCACAAAAATAATACGCTTGCACTAGACTTCTTTTAGTATTTACAAACACAATTTGCAAAAACATAGCCTGGGAAGAAATCAATGGCTCTACAGAAAGTCAAAAATAGATTGTGTGATATATAAAACTTTCATCATTTCAGTAAAAAATGGAATATGTGTAACTCTGAAGCAAAAAGATTCACTCACTTGGAAAACAGAGAGGCCTTCATAAGGTGTTTGTCGTGTTAACATTTCCCACAAAATGATGCCAAAACTGTAGACATCAGCCTTAGGAGTAATCTCTCCTGCTGAGAGCAACTCAGGAGCCATCCAGGCAGGGCTTCCCTGGACAGGCTGGGCTTTGCTGGCTCTGGACATCTTCATGTCTGCCTCATGTCTGAGATAAAGTCATATTGTCATCTTTAACTCATTTTATAAGTGTGTGCATATGTGAATTAAAGTGTCTCTGTTTAGTGTGTTAAATACCAAATTGAAAAATACAATACCCAGTGGATAATTCAGAAACTAATGTCAATAGAATGTGTGTGCGTCTAGGATCTAAAATTTAAGGGGATGGGATGCAGGTAAAAAATGCAAAAGGAAAAGACAGAAAGAGAGGCATAGGTCTAAAATCAGAGGTCTACAGACATAAAAGAAAACAAACAGAAAAAAAGAATAAACCACTGGCATTCATACAAAGAGATGAAAAACTTCAGACAAACAAATAATAATATGAATAAAGCCAATAAAATACATTAATCTAGCTGAGCACTTATACATGAATTGTATCAAAGAGAACAAAGCCCATACTTGAGTTTAGAAAAGCCAAAGTCAGCCACTTTTGCTCTAGTTCCATGTCCAATGAGAACATTGTGAGACTTCAAGTCTAGGTGCAGCACAGGAGGTTGATGTAGGTGTAAGTACAACATGCCAGCTGAGATGTCCTGGGATATCTGAGTGTAATCTTGTTGGCTTAGGTCTGCTCTGTTATACATGAACAATAAAAATAGTTGTAATACCTCAAAGGCACTAGTCATTACATAAAGATAAATTAAAATTTTGTAAGAGGTTAAATGTCTCCATATAGGATATATATATATATCTAAAACCAAGATATGCTTTCAAGGGAAACAATTTTGGTTTTTAGGTATGTTAAAACTAAAAGTGTACCAATATAAAATTATATCACATGGTCGTAATTGTAGAGTGGATAAGACACTGACATTATGAACCTATAGATTCTTTGAAGGTGGGCAGTATCTAATTGTAGGTCCTTTGAGTGAATTTTGCAGATTAAAGATACCTTAGTGGTTTGAATAAAATAATAATAATGGCATTTATATAGCGCTTTTATCTTTGGAGTAAGCTCAAAGCGCTTTACAGTTATTATTACCCCG
>JAUUEB010313119.1:0-12519 GCA_032362205.1 Clione limacina
AGAATGAACTTTGGGATTTTCCTATTCATTGATGTTTCTGGTGGCATGATGCTGTGTTTGTCTACGTTCAAAATCCCATATCCTTCTGACGATTAACGTCTTTTCAGCACCATAAGCCAATATATATTGCATATATTTATCTGTCGGAAGTTCCCCCTATTATTTCCATTCAGCTTGTGGAATAAATGTACATTCAAACAACTGTCTGCAGACTAGTGGAAGTAACTACTCAAGCAACGTGTTAGTTACTTCGTGACGTGTTAAGTATTTCATATAAATAAATTTGGAACAAATTATTATTTTTTTAGTAATAATTACTACTTTACGAAACTAACCCGCAAACGCTTATTGCACGACCTGTTTAATTGTTATTATTTTGATAACGTCTTGCATATTATCATAACAGTCGTAAAAGTAAAAAACAATATTTTGTTTTTCATCATTGTGATCAAGATGTGTCTGGGATATACACTAACATATATACCGACAACAGTAACAAAAAGTTCAAAGTTTTGTGTAGGCTCTTGGCCAATTCGTTCTGGTGGCATGATGCTGTGTTTGTCTACGTTCAAAATCCCATATCCTTCAGACGATTAACGCCATTACAATGCCTATTGATAAGTTTATTGGAATGTAATTTAAAATATGCTAAACCTCGGTTAATTTCACCGGATATCACGGAATTTAAAAGCGATGATAGTTGGACTTGTTTTGTTTGTTTTAAATACGCGATTTACCGCTTTGCTTATCATCACATAAGGAAAACAATGTAATCGTTTTTTTCTTAATCTACAGAAGACAAAATGTATACTTTGGTAAATTATGCGGTTCTTCATTTTTGGAGAACCCTTATAACTGAAACCCGGTTCAATCGAAACATTTTGACAAAAAGTAAACGATGATATGTTGTCTTTCTGTTTTTAATTACAAAAGATTTATGGTAAGAAAACGTATCGGTAGTTTATGAAAATAAAGGTAAGTCAATGGTAAAATACACAAGTTTGTGCCCCCTACAACATTTTGAATAGTTAAAAACAAGAAGCTTTGCATTGACAATTATCTTATCGTTTACTAAGAAATTGTTAATTCCGGTGTTATCCGCATTTGGATTAAAGCCCGAATTTCTCTTATAAAGGCTGACCTTCATTTTTGTGGTTAGGTTGTGTATGTAGGCTTGTTAGATCGTCCGTTCGATGTTGTTTGTTTAAAATATATTTTCATTTTTCCCTTTTCGCTTTTGTCCACATGTCTGTCTGTTATGAATTTACCTGTCTGATCACGTTCATTGTTTGCTACCTACTGCAATCCACTATAACACGTTTACCCATCTAGCAGTCTAGCAGTTCAATAGGCTGATTTTGACAATGGATGGTGTGTGAAAGTCGTCTAGCCCTCCCATCGCCCTGACAAGGTAACTTACTATAACTGTGATTGGGCTAATTACCGGCTATGATCATCGTGTCAACGACTGTCTAGCGGTCAGCCACACTGGCGCGACCAGGATGATCGTCCACTTCTTTGAGTGCGCCGACGCGGAAAGGATAGAATAGCCTGTCTAAGGGTTTAGTAGGACTTAAATACATAATATTTCTTTCAAATGTATTATCCTTTAAAATGACGTCATAAATTAAGGTAAACTTTAACATTCCCTCTTGGGTTTCTTAAAGCAATAAAAAAAAATCCGCGCAACAAAAGAAAAAGGCGCGATGTAAAAAAAAGTATTTTTAAAACATTTCATTGCCTAAGTTTAAAGAATTTTTTTACGTTAACGTCATTAAATATAATATCTTTCAACTATATTTTTGAACTGATAAAACAGTACAACTTTTTTGTGAAATAAGTATGTGTTGCAGTTAGGGATGAATTGGATTCTAAAAAGCACACGTACGTCCGCACAGAATATCGCACATGCAGACACCTAATATACCGAATTAACATACATACACATTCTTTTGGTATTTTGGCAATGCAATTCGAATATTACAGCCAAATTCTCCTTCAGTTTATGGAATGGATCAGCATTTGTTTTATCAAACTTGCTAAGATTAAAAATGAACGTCAAAATAGACAAATCGGGGGAACATTCCTAAACGCAATTAATTAAAATATAATAAACATCACAGCCATGTGTTTAATGTACAAATTTCTGAAACAAAAAGCATTCAGTTCCCAAAGTATCAATGAATCAAGTGTTGCTTTGTTTTTATGATCTTCGTTTAGACTAGAGATAAACATCTTTAAGGGTGAACATTTTGAAAATTAGGTGTAAATGGTGCAAATCTAGAGATTTTTAAATATTTTTTCCTCAGATGGATGGGAGTTGCCCCTAGATACGCGCCTGAACTCAAGTTTAACCTCACTTTGCACTCTTCTCATGTTTATTTTTATTTGGACTTCATTTGTTTCTCCTTGGTTTTACATTTTTCGCTTATTGCCATTTTGTATGTACATATAATTGCAAGTATTGTAACCTTTTGGCTTAATGCCTAGTAAAACATTTGAACTTGAACTTGATCAATATAGTGAACCAACTGATATTTGTGAAAATGATATTTGTAACTTTCTTCAAATGTATGTGCAGTTAAGGGGCATTTTTATGTTCTTTCAGGATTTATCATCGATCAAGAATACAGACTACATTTTTGTGTCATTTTGAGTTACTTCATTTTCTAATTTTAATGTTCAGTTTAATTGAAATAATACGTTCTATTCATCATCTTGTACGCAACATAAATCATGATTTGCTTGACTGACAAACAGATGCCATCAAAAGGCGCGACGAGTCATTTGGACAATTACCGACAATAACCGACTGGCCTTGGCGGGTATTGATGTCTTCATCGTCTGCTAGACAGACAGTGTCAGGGCGTCACTGGCGTCGATAGCAACCGTTTGACACCATCCAATCAGACGGCGTTGATTACTGGCCCTCTGTCGTCTTAATAAGCTAGCGGGCTGCTTTTCTTTTATTCGTGTTTGTCTGTGATTACTCTATCTAAACCATAGACTCCATTGTTAGGCTAAGTTTGTGACTACTTGACTTGTCGGGGTGGACCAATTGTTGACTCAGTTCACAAACAGATTATTTTTGCCAGTTGATATTTTGATCTCGCTGTGTGTTGTATCAGTTCGTTGTACAAATATTTAAAGATCAAGTGACTGAAGACTTGTGTACTCCGTGTGAATTTCCCTGTGTGTTCTTTTGACATATTTCGAGGATCCTTTATTTCACGATTTGGATATAAATACTGAAGATAAAATAAGATTTCGAGCAGAAAAGCTGTTGGCCACAGGTAAATACTGCATTAATTTTTATCCGATTTTTTTAGAAATATATATGTATGTTATAATGTTGAAATGAGCCCAACTTTTCTTAGTACAATATACAACTTGTAAAAAAAATCCGATATAACTTCGTTTATCTTCATTATGTTGTTGATTTTATTATTGTCAATAGCAGCAGCAAGTTTTTGTTTGTTATTGTGTTGTAACTTTTCGATTGAATACTTGTTTTTCTAATTCAAGGAAAAAAGACAGCTTAAATAATCTATGAGAGAAAATTTATGTTTTAGATTTAATGGAAACATTTTATAATTTTGAAACGAACATTGACACACAATGTGATTTCTTGATCTTGTTCATAATTCATAAGTATAGTATCTGAAATGTATAAATTATCATAATAGTTGTATAATAATAATAGGGACTGATTTCTTTCAACATTTGTTCAGAAAAGGACAAACTAACGTTCTTACTTACTTTTTCAAACCTAAATTAAATATTTATAATACATATACTTAGCACAGCTTTATAAGATAAAGTGTTTAAAAGACTTTAACGGTATTTTATCATACCATAAACATTAAAAGACAAATAAATTGGTTATTGATTTCAATAAAAGGTACAATTCTTCAACAGCAAAATATATCACATAGTTTATTACAAAACTCAGATAGTAAGCCTTTTGGTGTTGGAGACATGCTTCAAATCTTGTACAAAACTGTTCCAACTTTTTAATAATTTTCTTTCGGTACAAATCTGATTGTTTATGTATCATGTTAATCTTTCTGTCACTTTGTTATTTCTGTTATTTCGTTGTTTTAAACACAATGGTTAACGACGCCATACAGTCATATAAAAATAATATACAATGTAATTCCAATTTATTACATGATTCTTTTTACTGTAACATACATTTGCATTAATCACCAGGGCGTTATCTATGTGTCGATTAATTTTTTTGTAGTCTATTTCATCGTTTTGGGCATTTTTGTGTTTATTTTAAATCAAACAAAAGCTGATATGTATCAGACACAACACGATATGTCATATTCTAGAAAAGCAGAAAGTTGTTACTTTTTAGAAAATTTGGGTGTGGTGGGTTTTCTTTAAGTCTATGTAAATACCATTATCAGCTTTCTTAAACGTAAAATAAAATCTAAAAAAAACTATTTTACTTTACCGTATCTGCTTTAATAAACGTAAACAGTTATTAAGAAATAATATTGAAAGAAAGTTTGAAGAAAATTAGACTTGCAATCTTTCATACTTTGCGATTTGAAAGCATTAGATAGGATAAAAATATTCAACATAATAATCATTGACTTCCAAGGATGCACACGTTACATAAATTATGAAACTATCATTTCAGACACGAATTCTGTAACTCAGATATGAACGATATGTATCAAATATGGATTTATATGTTCACAACTTCATTAGAAAATGATGAAGTACAATCGTTACTACCAACTTTTGTTAAACTTCACTTTAACATTGAGACGTAGAAGTTCAAGCAATGTTCCAGCCATAAACATTATAATAAGATGATAGGCGCATTTCTGATATTTGAAAGGGGGGATTTGTTTTTTGTTAAATCAATGTCTATGAAGCGGTCGGAAATTTGAAAATGTGTTAAAAATCGTTTGAATTTAAAGCATTTGGGGGATTTCGAATTCCCCTTGGCTACGCGCCTTTAGTAAGGTGATGACATCTCTTGTGAACTAATATACTTTAAGTGGTTACTCTAACATTAACACATACTTTTTTAGTACAAAGTTTGTCTTGGTGAATAGCAATCATCACGCGTCTTTCATAGTGGAACCTTGTTGAAAGATACAATTGGAAACTGGCAAGCGAATTGAACATAATCTTTTTTTAATTATCTTTTTGGGTACCATAATTTGTTGATATACAATTTTGAATACATAAAATTGGTGTTGAGTATACACAGTTGACATTGTGATATCTGTGAGTTATACTGTCACTATCTTTACACATTTATTTACTTGTTATACAATTGGTTTCCAAATTCCCTTTTTATTGAATAATCCGTGTTTGTGAGCGCTTTTATAATGCAACTGAACGCTAATTAAACATGTAATGATGATATACTTAATATGTCATATATCACTTTTTATTTTTTATAAGCGCAATAAAAATAAAACAGAACTTGTGAACGTTGGTTTTGCAAAATTGTTCGTGTATTAAACACATCATCAGGCAATCATATTCTCAAACAACAGAAAACATTTTTTTAGAAATCTCATAGAGAAAAATGTACATAAAGAAACATAAAGAATGATAAGAGATTAGTATCACTGTTGAGCTTCTGGATATATAGAGCTGTGAGCGTCAGTAAATATCTTTCTCTCTAGATGGTGATTTGAGGGTATCAGCATTGTCTTCAGTAATGTCTGTATTGCATTGCGATATATGCATTTTCATAGGCCCTTGATTTCGGACACACTCTCTGAATGAAATATATATAAATGGCCAATATAATTATTATCCAATTCACGAATAAGAACTATATTCAGTTTGTACTTCGAGTATAATAAAGGCGAAAAAGAAAACAAACGAAAGAGATTGGATAATCGCCCAACGTTAATATTTGTTTTCGCAATTATTTTCATCTACGGCTTTATAATAGAGTACCGATGATTGTTTAGATTGCAGGCGGTCACCGAGAGGCGATAATTGTCGACAATCGATGGTCATTTCTGTGATTGGTATCAATTAGTTGTCATTAGAAAATAGACGTCACAGGTGTTAGTCAATCGATACCATCTTATTTGCTTAGAATCGACTACCAAAATAGACATAGGCCCATGCTATTAACACAATCTGGTAGTGTTTCTTATTACACCCACGTCTGGTTTTCCATTTATTAGTCATCTATAAAGGTATTTAATAATGGTATTCGGGAACCCAGTCTCAGAGAGACAAGAACAAAGAAAGTTCGTTGTTAACAAGACATGAAATGAACTAACTACTAACAGTGAATGAACTAACTACTAACAGTGAATGAACTTACTACTAACAGTGAATGAACTAACTACTAACAGTGAATGCCACAAGACATGAAATGAACTAACTACTAACAGTGAATGCCACCAGAAAAACTGATTTAAAAAACTCCTCGATGAGAATCTTTTAAATCTTCAATATAACTATGACTAAAAGGCTGTTTATCCTAAAAACAATCTTCGAAAAGCACTATATAAAGTTGTTTATTTTGCTAATAATCCACATATGCGATCAATTTCAGAAAAGTTAAAACAAATTATGACGTACAAAATCGATTGAT
The DNA here is from genome assembly GCA_032362205.1 of Clione limacina. Classification (NCBI taxonomy): domain Eukaryota; kingdom Metazoa; phylum Mollusca; class Gastropoda; order Pteropoda; family Clionidae; genus Clione; species Clione limacina. Next base: position 6,590 of record JAUUEB010313119.1, read on the forward strand.
GCATAATCAAACAATCGACTAACCAGTCAAAATACACCCCAGTACAGTAATCACAAAGGATCAGTTTTAAAAACTTTGCTATTGTGTTGTACTCCATGTAAACTAGTCTCCATCCACAATAAGTGTACTAACTGTTAGCAGTATCAAATCTTAACATTGTACCCACTTTGTCCAACAATTCAACAGCAACATACGGGCACCCCCGAAGTACAACCGCCTTTCTTTCTGTACTTCAGTATTATGTATAAGGCAAATGTGGCAATATAGGTTAAGTCGTATTCAAACGATTTTATTGGTTTATAACATGTGGTATCGGTAACTTCAATCACTAATACCCCTCCACTAACACCTTGCATTGCAATAAAGACGGACTTTTCGTATTAGACAATTGTAGCTAAAAGTGCTACTTCGGAAGGATCATAAGCTCCTTAGATAGTCCTGCAGGGTTGGTCCTTTTGTGGGGAATGATTTGGCACGCGCCAAATGACCCTTTAGAGATGTGTGAATGGAGATTGCCATTATGATTGAATTGGTAATTCGGTGGTTTTTACAGGACTTGCCTAAAAGGTACAATCATTGGGATTTATTGGCCGGGGGACAACAACAGCGTTTTAGGTCAAACTATATAAAGTGTGCGTTCCTCTACAATAATTCGACAGAGAAGTATATTCTATGCTCAAACAAAGACGACACAGTTAGGAATATCACCCAAGCAGTATACACGGTATATACAGTTAGGAATATCACTCAATCAGTATACACGGTATACACAGTTAGGAATATAACCCAAGCAATATACACGGTATACACAGTTAGGAATATAACCCAAGCAATATACACGGTATATACAGTTAGGAATATCACCCAAGCAGTATACATGGTATACGCAGTTAAGAATCTCACCCAAGCAGCATACACGGTAAATACTTTTCAATTGATATAAATTTTAAAAGCAAGACTAACACTTCAGACAAAACCAAAGTGTAAAACTATATAGATATTAATATCATATATTTTGGAGGGTTTGTAATCGGGTAATCTTGTGTGTTTTAATCATCCACTTTTAATGAAATCCTTTTAATATTTGAGCCGTTACACGAACAAATATTGCCAATCTGATATTCCTATTTGGCAATGTACCCTGATGGTCCTCGTGTTATCTGGAACTAGGACTTGTCGAGGTCTAAACTAACAGAAGTCAGAGCAGAACCATGTCTCATCCTTCACATCTATTGAAAAGACAGGGCTTAATCGTGTTGACATACAAGTACAAGGTAAACTCCATGATATTGAACCTTCAGACGCCATTTCCTCTCAGGCGACGATAACTTCAATAGCGTCTGATAGCCATTTGTTTACGTCAATACTTTCTTTTTACAATGAACCTTTGGGGGGTCTGAGATAAAATTCGTATCACAGTTCTAAATACTGGCATAAGAACTTGATTCTTTAAAATAATCATAATTTGAACTGTTAATGAATTCCGTTTGTTTTCTTGTGCGTTATTAAAACAGAATTTAAATGTGTGTCAACTATGATTATAACGAAATAGAAAGAAAATGTACAATAAAGAAAAAATGTAATACTTGTTTAAATGTCAAGCCGCACAATGGACCCGATTTAGATAAGAATTTGTATCTTATATTCTCCCTACTTTGACTATATTCGTAATTGTCAATCTAGTTCTGCTTCCGTCCGAGATGGTCTACATTTTGACTCATGCACTGCTTAAGTGTCACCCTCTTATCAAAATAAATCACACGTATTTCATATCAAATACGCAATGTTCTCTCTTTATATGTATGCGTTTCACACTGACTCATGTTGACAAAGCCCTGATCCCCAGAATTAGAAGCAAATCGGTGTTTGCTGGCTCTTTTGTTGTGCGATTACAGGAGGTGTGAAGTACTTGGCTGTCACGTCTATACTCATGTAGATAGGACATTGACTCGACACTGAGACGACAATTTCATTGGCAATGTGGATATTTACGACCTCCTTACACGACTGACGATGACAAAGATAAACCAAGATCTCCTATGAGGATTTGAATTCTTGACATGCCTGGTAGTTATAACTTATAACAAATGGATTTTATTTTTGACTGTAGACTCTAGTTGTCACTTTGATAGATAATTGTATGAAGAATAGACTGGACATATTCGGAAAATGCTTACTTGGGCATATGTTATTATGATAATCATTGTCAACTTCCAACTCTCAACATCTAGAGAACATTGCGAATAAAAATGTCTAATGGGAAATACAACATCAGAGGTATCATCCGGTATGCAACACTTCGTAAATCTTAATTGCGACATAAATGAAATAAATCACTTTATTAATGTCTTTTGAAACCTTGCCGTATTATATTATTGCCCACCTTAGACTAAAATTAGTATTGCTATGGCTAGCATGAACGTCTAAATATTAGATTGGTGAATATGGTAAAACAATGTATGCACCAATAGCTATACACGGATCAGAAGTATATCAATATCGTACGGCTATTTATGGATATCAATGAATTTACACGTTTAAGAAGTTGTATATATATTTATCCTCCATGTTATACATCTCATTTTAAACATCATCGTCATTATCCTCATTACCAGAGACGTAGCCAGGGGGATATGGAGGAATGCCCCTCCCCCCCCCCCAAATTTGAGACCCAAAATGCTCTACATTTTCACCATGTATAACTGATCTCAAATTGATTTGATAATATCCAAGGCTGTCCCCCACCACTTTCAAAATCCTGGCCTTGCGCCTGCTCATTACCACCTTCGTCGTCTTTATAAACAGGTATAACGGTTCTTATCGTAATCCTTCTAGAACTAATTAGAACAATCAACCATCATTATTTACCGTACACATATCCGTTGCCTCCATCCAGTGGTAGTATCATTAATGCCGGTTTTCTTGACTTAATGTTTCTCAAGAACAAATTTGGGTAATTAATCCGAACAGGTGTACACCTTGAGGCTTAAGTAGATCTTCTTATCCGATCAGATGCCGGTGGTCAGCCCTTAGAGTGTCAATCAGACGTGTGGTGATTACCTGGGTTATCGCCCTTACTATAATAGCCAAGGGACATAATCTCCACCATCTTTTCACTAGTTGGCACTTTACTTTACCAATAATTAATTTCATATTTTATTTAAGTTTCGCTTTTTGCGTGCAGAATACATGGTTCACAATGCTGATTTCTAAATTGAATGTTTTGCTGTCTGAATTTTTTGCTGTTTTCATACGAAGGTAATTTTCTTTCTTATTCCATTTCCTCTCTTGTAAAGCATATGTGATAGAAAGGCGAACGTTGTTTATTATTATATCGGGCGTATTAGTGTTTTGTTATTCATTTATATGATAATAATCAACAATAATTTAATTGGTTTTATTCATGAAATTTAAAAAAAATATATCAACCAGGTATAATAGTGATGGGATAGTATGATAAATATGCACATTATCGTTATAGTTTTTTTTATAGTTGATGTTTATATTACTCCTAAAAAGTAAGCTCCTATGCTCCGCCCCTGTCCCACCCTTCCGAATCTAAGTAAAGAAAGGCATCCCCACGGGCACGAGCCGACGAGCCGTACTCTGATGTGGTGGTAGAAGAATGACCGCGGACAATTCCGTCGCTTGTACTTCGGGGAGGTCGCCAAGCTCGCACCTTCCAAACACTGCGTCCAATCCTTCCGTCCTGAAAAGCGTATTGTTCAAGAAAATGGCACGCTCGAGGTCTCCCAAAGATATTGAAAAATAAATACCAAGACACATAAACGAGTGAGTTGTACAGCACGTACCAAAACATCAATGGCTCGGCATTGACATTTGGAGTTACAAGATTCGCTGATTGATTGATTTCTGATTGATTGATTTCTACTGAATATCGTGGTATTTGATTGTGCATTTCTCTTTCAACATTTGATGCTGTTTGAGTTAAACTATCTGTGACAGTTTGAGAAAAAATTATAACTCCAAGCTTTAACTTTTGAAAATGTTACCGATTTATTTTTCACACACAAAAAGACTGGAATCATTGTGCAAATTTTGTCTGATAACTAAAACATACAAACCGTGATCTAGACATCCTTCTATCAAGTAAAACATATTTCCACATAGGAACATAATAAATTTATGAAAACAAAAAATTGCAATTGTAAAAAAAATAATGAATTACCATCACCAATGTCAAACACATTTTTCCCTTTCTACATCTGTGACATTTTCAAGGATTAACAATAATTGTGTCATCACCACGGAGAGAATAACCTTGCCACTGTGACTTTGATCATTAGATGTTGTGACAGATATAGTGATATCTTTTTTACAACAAGTAGTGAGCATCCATGATATTATCTTTATTTGACTGTTAATGTTAAACATTATGTGTAAATAAAGCCAGATGTGTAACAGTGCACATGTTCATTGTTGAATAACGGATATAAAAACAGTTTGGATCATTGAAGTACAACTTATTGCTCCTGTTTCGCCCAGGATATATTCTGTTTCAATAAACAATTAACTACTACGTCGTTGAAAAAGCGATGAGAGATGATACAAAAGTTCTGGTGGCAAACTTTTTGTGGAAGTTTTCAAAGTAAGAAGTGATGTTTGTGAGAATTGTTTGATTTATATCACAAAGTATACCAAAGACTATGATGGCACCGGACTAAATTCTAACACAATTTACATATTTGGATGTTTTATATCAGCATGGTGGTGACAAGTTGTCAGATGTTTTCACAATAACACTCTGTCTTTAAGAAAAAAGGTAAGATTATTAGAAAACTGCACGGTTTTCGTGTTTTCTTCATTTTTACTACTTCTATTATTTTATTCCATTTTTGTATCAAGAAAATCATGATATTTTGGGAGTAATTTTAACACAGGAAAATGAAAATAGACAAACCTGTCATTTAGTGTTTTAAATATTTTGGTTCTTTATTTCTTATTGTCTTCCTCATTTCATTTGTCTTTCTTTCTATTCTTCTTCTTCTAATAGTGATGAGTAAATGCTTTGTTGTTAATTGTACCATTTTAATTGACATTATCGAAGTTCTTTCCCTACTTTTAAAGCTCTTTGTTCTTCCTTTTAATTTTGTTCTTTTTGCTTTCTTTCTGTCTTTCCTTCTTCATTTATTTATTTATTTCATAAAGTATAGTAAGGTGCTAGTTTTGCCTATTTAATTACAACAACTCATAAGTATTCTTTATGAGAAAGGAGAGACTTGAAGGTTGCTTTTTTAACCGGAAGGAAAATGACTTAAACGTCATTAATGATCCCGGGAGGTTACTTTATAGCATACATCAAGGATAGAAAGAAAACAGAAACGTGATAACTGCTCACAATAAATCGCCCTAGAACTCATTATTATTGTGGCTAATAATTTTAGAAAATCTGGCGTATTGTGTTTGTACTTTTGTTCTTTGATTATCATCTTTTGTTTGCTGGTTGGTTCAGTGATCTAAAAAGAAAACATTATTTAGAGTTTATTTGAACAAAACGAACTTTATATTCCATTGTAAGTTTAATAACTCATTACTGATTTTGTTATTCATGGCTATCTTATACATCATTTTTTATTCATGAACTGCTTTACTTCAGGAAATTCCAAAATATAATTATGGTTGTATCAATTCATAACTTATCACTTCTAATTCCCACATATTCCCTAATTATGATCTTCGTTGGAGCTTTATTGCATTCTGTTTTACCTCGTTTTATTTTGCCTTAAACACTTCATTTCATTATATTTTAAAGGCGCGTAGCCAGGTTTATAAAATGGGGGGAACAACCTTGGATAAAATAAAATAAGAGATTATTTATAAATGGTGCACATTTAGGGCACTTTGTATAGTGAATTGGAAATTTAGAGCATTTTGGCTCGTAAAAAATTGTGAAAATCTAGAGCATTTTG
>JAUUEB010313120.1:0-12782 GCA_032362205.1 Clione limacina
TGGGTCCCTAAAAGCTGAAGTCTAATTTTCTGAAAAAAAAACAATTATGTCCCTTTTATGATTTCAGGTACGTTATTTAGGCAGTGGACCCATCGTTGGGAGTAAGACCCTGAATATTGTACACAGGCTCTTCTAGGGACCTTCTAAAAATATTGTTCTCAACTTTTTCAAATATATGTTTACAGAGTTATGGCCCTTGAGTTTGCTATATATTTTTTCTTACTTGGGTCTGATGTGCGTGGTTGTACTCTCTATGAGTACTCATTTTTCTAGTTGGAAAATTATGTAATGAGTGTGTGTAAATGTGTGAGTTCATTTTCATCATAATTTTCTCTTTGTAATTAAAGCATCAAAAATACATGTAAGCTTTATAATCTTAAAGGATGTATATGAATCTATTTGTTTACATTTTTAAAATATTTATTGAAGACAAAAAAACTTTTAAAATAATTACAGAAACATAAAAACTTGGTATTGTGTGCGAGTAAGGATTTTTGGTGTCGCAATACTTATCTTTGAATGGTAAGTTTTAATTTCATACCAAATATCATAGAGGAAAAATTAAATGTAAACAATGTTGTAAATTGTCAATTTTCATACCATAAAGAATCTTTATCTTAACATGTACAAGAAATATTCCCTACAAGCCCTTTCCCTGCCAAAAAAGTCTAAAAAGAAACCTTAAAAAATAATCTGGGAAATGAGAGAAATGAAAATAAACAATTAGTATTAAAAAAAACCGATTAACATAAAATTGGGGTAACAAAAGTCTGTGTAAAAAATTTAGAAAAATAATTGAAATTTTCATAAACTAGGCTTTTAATAATAAAAAATAAATAAAGTGAGGAGTAGAACATTCTGTTCAGCATATCCTGATATATGGACTTGCTTCAGTTAGACCAGTTTAATATATATCTAAATCATGATTTCATTGATAAAGGTAGTTAGTATCTCAACACACTGAAAACATAAACATTTCTTGGGCAAGTAAAAACAGGAGGAATACATTTCTTTCCTTTCATCTGTAGCAAAAGCATTGAAAAATCAACTTTTACTGAAATAGATACCCATAAAACTCAAACTGAACAATAAAATAATTGTAAAGCACACAAGCTTGTATCAGGCTTTGTCTCAAACAAAGAGAAGCAGTAAAAAAGCTATGCTGAATTGTTTGCCTCATTGTCTTACCACAGTAAATCATAAACTGTCTTTGTCTTCTATAAATAGCTCTTCTTTTTCTTTGGTAGAACTCCCACTCCTGAAGAAAATTATTAATTCAGGGAAGAAGGAAATAAGACTATATGAAGATGCTTGGTGTCATTGTCATGAATACAATGGCATGTGCAGACGTGGATCAAGTTGTATTTAGTGGCATTCTTTCTTGAGGAAGAATTAATTTTCTTTAAATAACTATAAATATTGAGCTAAAGAATGCCCACGAATGATACCCAGAAACCGTTTGAGCAGTAATCAGATAATAACAACTGAATGCTTTACAGTATTTGGGATTTCAAATTGGTAAATGTGCTACGTGTTTACCATCTACATCAACACATAGAAGGTTACAGCTACAGTGTTACTCAGGCAATTTTACCTGCCGCCATACAGAGCATATCAGGTGTAGCAATACTCGTACATCCTACCCGGTCATAGTATACTGATTTTGGGCTAACGAGTCTTAGGACAGATATCTAAATGCATGGGGCCAGAAGAGACAGCTGCTTAACAAAGGGGTTAAAAACAGATGAATTTATGTAAGAAATAAATAACCAGATGATTTTATAAACCAGCATGTTAATACGCAGTGACGTCTGTTCTAAAAAATCCCAAAGCCGCCAATTTAGTTGTTACGGAAGAGATAGAGAACAAACATTGTCAATGTTGTTAAAATTGCCTCTTATTAATATTGATCAATAAGAAAAAAGTTATGGCCTGTCAAATCAATTTAACTTCAAGAACATTTTGCAAAATTTTCTCACTCAATTAAGCTGTTAGTTGATACCTAAGTTGGTTGAGAAATTCATGCTGCGGAAAGAGAAGGTTTGGCCCTGCTTTACTAAAAATGGTGAGTAAAATGACTGCCTCTATGACCCAATATTCAATATATTGGACCTCTTACTTAACTTGACATGAAACTCAGTACACAAAAACCTAACATTGGATACCCAGACGAAGTGTGTTTGCAAAAGAACAAACTGTGATTGTCAAAATGTTTGTATTAGTTCATTTTTAATATAACTGAGATAGTGAGAAGCTGGTTGTAAAATGTGCAGTTGTATCATTGTCACCAATCAACACATAGACTATCAAACCAGTGTGCTCAAAGATCTACAACAAGGTTAAGAAGTATCTGACCTACTTAACAAAGAACACAGTAGTGTACCAAACAACACACAGACTATGAAACCAGTGTGCTCAAAGATCAACAACACAGCCAAGAAGTATCTGACCTACTTAACAAAGAGCACAGTAGCAAGGTGATTGTAGTATGTGCAGTTGTACCAATCAACACACAGACTATGAAACCAGTGTGCTAAAAGATCTACAACACAGCAAAGAAGTATCTGACCTACTTAAAAAAGAACATAGTAGTAAGGTGATAGTAGTGAGTGCAGTTGCACCATTGTCATCTTCAACACACAGACCATGAAATCAGAGTGCTAAAGATCTACAAAACAGCCAAAAAGTATCTAACCTACTTAAAAAAGAGCACAGTAGTAAGGTGATAGTAGTAAGTGCAGTTGTACCATTGTCATCAATCAACACACAGACTATGAAATCAGAGTGCTCAAAGATCTAGAACAAGTCTGACCTACTTAACAAAGAGCACAGTAGTAAGGTGATTGTGCTGCAGGTGCTCGAGGAGGAACGTTCGCATTGTGTGGAGGTTGTGATGGTTGCTGTTGTTGTTGAGGGTGGTGGTGGGGATGATGAAGATGAGGAGTTGCAATTTGCTGTGGTGCTACAGTCACATACACTGGTACATACGACCCCTACAATTGAGGTACAAGAATAGAAAAACCTTACTTTTATTTTCAACTTTCACTCTAGCAGTCTAAATTCTGCCTTCTGCAGCAAAATAGTAGCATCATCTGGTTCAATGAATTCAATAGCTAATATTATAAAGAGGTTATTATAGGACATGTCAGAAAACTCAGTGACTTGAGTCAGTACAATTAAACATTGGTCACGGTTAACCTATTACAACTTACTACATTGAAATTCTGTTTTGTTATATTCAGATATTATAATCAGTGCCTTAAACTGTACCAAAGACAAGCTACAATTGAAACATTGAATAGATGCTAGTGACTAAAACATGCCTCAAAACGGTACTGAAAAATGTCCCAATCACATTATTACAGAGAAAAAAGATAACAGTTGAACAAAACGAAGAACATACCTCCTTCTTGTTGTGTTCTTTGAGCAATTTATCTACGTTATGCTTCTGCTGGCACACGGACTCGAGTCTGTCCTGGAGACGAGCATTCTCCTCCTCCAGGTATTTGCAGCGAACTTGAGCCATAGAAAGTGTACGACTCTTGTCCCTCACCGACTCCTCCAGTTCCGACAGCCTGAAACAAAGGCCATGTACCACTGCAGACAGAACAGATCAAGGAGTACAATGTGAGATGCAAGTCAAATAAAGGCTAATAAAAAGGATCTAAAAAAAGAAAAGAAAACATGACTGGCATATGGTAAAAATATCATCATACATCATATAAGATGGAAAGACAGAAGAGAGCAAGGAGTACAATGTGAGATGCAAGTCAAATAAAGGCTAATAAAAAGGATCTAAAAAAAAGAAAAGAAAACATGACTGGCATATGGTAAACATATCATCATACATCATGTAAGATGGAAAGCGGAACAATCACTTGTTAATTCTTTTAACTACAGTCTCATGCATATCTTCCAATTCCAATACATGTTTTTTAGATTCATTTTCTAAATTTTTTTCCTAACATGTGGTATTATAATTCCAAATGTTGAAATTTCTCTCTCTGAAAATTCCATACCAAATTAATCCTTTTAAATCACAAAGGACATATGATGTTTGATATCCTGTTTGTCTTTGACCTGACTGTTGCATTGTCCAATGTCTACTAGACACATGAATGTTATTTTAATGGTTTGACTTCACCCTAAACTTTTTTCACTCTAAATGGCAAAAAGCTGCCCTTTTTTGCTCACATGCACAACATTTGTATAGCACTTAGAATAGGATCTAAGTGTTCATAGTTTTAATCTTGACATAGAAGATATTTGAGCCACATGCATGAAATAATGAGCACTAGAAAGATGCAAAATTGATTTTTAGAAAAAATGAAGTAAAGGGATAAAGAAAATAATTCTACAGGAAATAATAGCAGCTACAATCTAAAAGAAGAGTCTAGGGAAGGTAGTGGGATATGATAGTGACACAGAAATATTTTTCTTCTTCCTCTTTTCCCCTTATATTACACTTGTTACAGCAATATCTCCAGAGGACATAAACATTTCTTAACAACCTAGTCTTAAAGAAAAACTTATAGTAGACATAAGAGAAGCATAAGGGGCAATATTGATTCTTTTATACCCTGCCACAGCTTGATTACTGCAAAAAAGGCCTAAGCATATCACAAGCATGGGACATTTTGGCTGCCATCTTGAACTACACAAAAGCTCAAGGATGTCAAGGTGACATCTGGCAGAATCTTTCAACTATGAGAATCAACAATAAAATAAACTATCCTAAACAATTCAAGGTTATCCTTATTTCAGCCATTTCTAGTCCTCACAAACTGATACAGCTACACAGACTTATAGTTTTCAGAAAAGGGAATATAAGCAATTTTCATAATTAAAATACTTTCATTTCAAGCTTTTAGTGTGGTTTGACTAGATTTAGACTTTGGTTTTAGCAGTGGGTGTTGGCGTTGGATGGAATTGAATAGAAACTTTTCGGTATCAAAGATTCTCTGCAAATTCTCTGCTTTCAATTCATGTCACAACACTGTAATTGTACAAATACAATTTATCACATCATGGGATGATGACTGACTGGGATGATGCATTCTCAAAACTTAGATGAGTAAATACGTCATAAAAAAGAAAGGACCATATAGATATACTGTCAAACTCACTAAAATCGCACACGCTTATACAACAAATTGTTCTTAATCAGGACAAAAACCTGACTCTTGCTTTTTTCTCTCTCTCTCATCTTTGTTAAATTAACATGCTTAAACCAACAGAAAACCACATGTTTATGTTTAAACAAAGCACATTACAACCAAAATGATCAATTCAATGCAAATATTTAAGTCATCCAAAGATTAATTCTCACAAAAAAGCACAGAAATGTCACTTTGAGACTAGTTCATGTGAGTTACATTAATATTTTAAGAGGACCCTGGTGTATAGGTATGACAAATTGTGAAAGTATGAATGTGATTGTTGCCTACTTTGGGGAATAAAGAAGGGCATGGTATAGACCTGTTACTAATTGACTGCTATCATATGAGATTTTGATAAAAAGAAGAAAACTTTTATGAGCATCTAGCGCATATGATTTCTTGAAAAATCAACACAATAAAAGTAAAAGACTCTTATTGTTATGCAGACTGGTTCAAGAAATGTCAAACAAGCTGACAGTCAATGTCATGAAATTCATGTCTCAAATAAACTATCACAATGTACAAGAAAAGAATTGAAGTGTTAACAGTAAATCAGACACAAATATTTATTTACATCTGATGTGTCGTCGCATGCATGGAACCCCAACACTCACTCACATCTTTTGTTTCCCAACGTTTACCTTATAAGAATTCTACAATCTTTCCTTTAAAAAATACTTTTTTAAACAGAACAAAATTGTTCTTCCCAAAAACTTGGTTGAAGTGAGTTTGGAGGTTTCAAATAATAAAGAAAAAACTGCTTTCATGCTTGAATCTTTACATGGGTCCAGGATGCAATGGCTTTTGATAAATGCAATAGAATTATTCTGATAATATATATAAAAGAACTAATAATGAAGGGTTGAGCTGTATAGCATTCTAAATCAAGTATTTTGTAAAATCTCCCATTTACCTGAAATCAGAGAAAAAAAGCTTTACTTCTATACATCTTACAAATCAATCACAGTTATTGGATATTAATTAGAAAGTTTATCTTTGTCTAAAAACATAAAACATGAAACTTTAAAACAGAATCCTTTGACAGATGGATAACTTTTGGTGTAATTAAAAATATTCCCTTATCAGAACATGATTCACACCACACAAACCAGAAAGTATATAAATGGGTTAAATAAAAAAGTTAAGTTAAGCAGAAGGTTTGCAAAAACCACTAAATCCATTTTTGTGGGAATGGATGAAGCATGTTTCAAAACTCAACCCTTCATTAATTAATGCAACTGAAAAACAAATTAATAGAAAGACAAATTAGTTAAGAATGTGCATGTGCTGTTGGTACAAATATGAACAAGCTGTGTGGAAAAAAGAGTTTAAACAAATAATAATAACAAAATACTAGACACCATTTTAAAATCTTTTTCACTATCCTGTGATAAACATTTAATTGACATACACACATTGTTCAAATTTATTGCCACAGCCCATACAAAATATAATAAAGAGAACTCCACAAAATCCCTAAAAAAAAATAAGCGCAAAAACAACCAATGAAATGCAACTGTGGAGGTACAAACTTTTTCAAAGTTTGTACCAGTTGAAAAATGTGACCGTGTGGTTAAGATGGGCATGTAAGTTGATAAGCTTTGTGATGGCAAGGGTTAAAATGTCTGTTGCAAATGACAAGCTTTATGACAGTGTGGTTCGAATATCTGTGCAAATTCTCGCGCTGTGACATCGATGTTAAACTATCTGTATGTATTATTAAGCTTTGTGACGGTGAGGTTAAAATTTCTGTGGGAGTGGAAAAGCTTTGTGAGTAAGTGAAAATGTCTGTTTTAGTTTTCAAGCTTTTTGACAGAGTGGTTAAATGTTTATGTTTTTTGATAAGCTTTGTGGTTTAAATGCATGTGTCTGGTTATAATGACTTATTAAGGAGAACAATAAAGTAAATTGCTTCAAATGATTTAATGCTTGATGTTATGGTTTATATTTTGCTTACAATATAAGGGCAAATAATCAGAACTATCCAACTGGTTTAAGAAATATCTATGTGAATTGGTTAAACAAGTTTCTAGAGTTGTTGTATCGTTGATTGCATCATGCAAATGACACCGATGCAAACAAGATGTTCAATCCAGTTTTTAAATAGACGGTAGTTGGACTAAGGCTATTTTTAGTCGACTCAAATACAACTGGTGCCTTAGTTGATTTGTATAAAATGAAGGAGACATTACAAAACTAATCATCACCTTAATATAAGGTTTTGAAATTTAAATCATTCAAAATGTGATTTAAACCGTTTAACGTCAAACTTTTCGGCAACCTCAAACTTAAAGTGACCTTAGAAAATATGACAAAAGCACTCACAATATAAATTATACAAAAACACCTAAATAACATGCTGAACATGATTTTTGGAAACATTTTTGTGAAGATAGATCAATACCAAGAGAAAAAAAACCACTACAAGGCTATATTGAAATATTCATGCAATTTAGATCTCTTTACAGCTTACTTTTATAGTTTAAAAAAGCTACATAATTTACACATTATTTGTTCTACTTCACATTACTACATAATTTACACATTATTTGCTCTACTTCACATTACTACATAATTTACACATTATTTGTTCTACTTCACATTACTACATAATTTACACATTATTTGTTCTACTTCACATTACTACATAATTTACACACTATTTGTTCTACTTCACATAATTTACACATTATTTGTTCTACTTCACATGATTTACACATTATTTGTTCTACTTCACATAATTTACACATTATTTGTTCTACTTCACATAATGTACACATTATTTGTTCTACTTCACATAATTTACACATTATTTGTTCTACTTCACATTTATTTTGCGAGTAAATTGTTCATCAAATCCTAAACAAGTGTGAATCTTTCTGTAACACCAGCACCAGTACAAGAAAAGTAGCAGAATGTTAATAAGATAAGCCACAGGACCTAGCAGGGTTGTGCCTTAGTATATCATAAACTTTTATCTGACACCAATAGGAATGTTTTCTTCTTTCTTACTTGTAAAAACAAAAACTCAATACACTTAACAAAAGAAAGGGGGCATTTTGCAATGAACACAAAGTATTATTTTTCTTTATTGAAAGACTTTGCAAATTAAAAAATTTAGAATTTAGAATCCTAAAACATTATGAAGACAGGTGGCAATCAGTTTAAGAACCGGCGCAGACTACAAACACCATTAAAAGATGTTTCTTTATCATTGTCATGAATGAAAGGCAGGCGCAAAAATAAAAAAGCACCACCCAGAAGGAGCTTTTCTATTAATCCTGAGTGTAGTCAATAACAAGAGGCATGGCTAACAATGGTGAAATTTATTGAGAGGAATTTTACAAAAAAATCAGTCCAAACGCAAGAAAATCAAGATCGGTATTAACTTCTTAAAAACAAGTAAGGTCATGTGACAAACAGTTCAAGCCGAAGAAGATGACAAGATAGTCGCCAAAAGTTCATTGAGTTCTTTCAACAATCTCTTGATGGTAAATGTTTAAAATTTACTACTTATTAGAAGGAAAGCTGTTGCAAGAAATATGCAACTACAATAAAAATTCTCTTATTATCAATCAAACAACTGTGGTTTCAAGTGTTTTGACTTATCTGAAATATCTCATCAGCAAAATTACAGTCAAATAGTTTGCTTTAAGCTCTTGAAGATTAACTGAGCAGGACACTAAGTGTAATGAAGGAGAAGAAATGACTTTTGCAGATAAGACAGTAGAATTAGCCACTAGTCGTTGAATGAGACAATAGGCAAACCTCCTTGATTCAGACAATGCAGAGAAAAAGGGAGAGATTAGATAATTACAGAGCCTATGATAATTAACAAACTTAAAAGATGATTCAATCTTTATCTGATAGGTTATTACTACCCCAGTGATCTATTACTCTCACTAACAAAAGGTTTCCAAGCTCAAAGTGTTACTTTATTTTTAAAAATGATGATAGATAGTTGATCTCAGTTATAACATTTAAGTATGCAAATTGAACCGTACTTTGCTGAACAACTAAGGCACAACCAGAGTATGTATATATGTGTACATGAGTGCAGACCCAAAGCGTCCCCATAGTCTTACCTTATAACAAATATCCCACACATGTATCAGGCGGAGTGGCACACATGGATATATACGGACAAAGAGAGATGTGAAAATAGAGTGAGTTCATGATGTTAAAGGTCATGCATAAATTTCAACTAACTACTTCATCTCATTAAGCAACCCTAGTATTGTTATTCAATAACTAGAAGAAAGCACCAATATCTATGTTAAGAAAAGTAGCTGAAAATTGTACTACTTGAATACATTAATCTAGTCTTAGAATTAAACACACATGTTATGACAAACCTGTTTTGACTACATATGTATTGTCACATAGTGTTTACATTAAAACTGAAAATAAATTTGTCACTTACATTTTTTGTTCATAACTTTTATTTGTTTATCTTTCAATTCCCGAACCAGTTAACTTGCCCCTTTTGATTCATAAAATGAATGCCCTTTTAAGAGATATTCCTCTCACACTAATGCTTGTTATGTTAAACTCTTAAAAAAGATACAAAATCACAAACTTAGTGAACATTATTTTCAGCTCTGATTTACCTGAAAGAGACAGATTCTACCTTCAAATTGTCCCCATGCATGGTCTCCCAACTGTCACCATGCATGGTCTCCCAACTGTTGTGAACACTTTCATGCAATAGTCAACATACTCAAGCTCAAAATCACAAATTTTGCAAATAACATTGAGAAAATATGAAATAAATACCTTCTCTTATCATTCTTAACAAAGATAACATAGAACAAAAACCTATGTGGAATTTCTTTAAAAACAAACGGTACAAAAATGTGATTTCTTCATACTCATGTGCTTCTGTTAATAGTGGAAAGAAAGGATGTTATGTTTGTTGGATTTATATATTGTTAGACTCTATATACAATATTATATATATATATATATATATATTAAACAAGACGTAGATTGGATAAAGTATTAGTATATACAGTTGGTATATTTGTTTGACTTTTTGATGTTTTTAAATTTATTAAATCAAGTCTATTTTTTGAGAAATGAGTTTGATTGGCAAAATGTGTCAATTTTCATTTTAACATGTTGGCTAAGAAATGCTTCATTTTTTTTAATGCTTGGTATTTTACATGTGTTGTACCTGCACTTTATATAAGTTTCTTAAGGTGTATGTGTTTTGAGTAAGGTTCTTACATACTTAAGAAAAGGAATCATATGATACTTTTCTTGAATTTGAATGAAGCCTATGAATTCCATTTCTTTACATATACATTGTTATGATTGAGGAAGAAAAGTGGAAATTGGTTACTGTAGGGATTCATTTATGACCAGAGATTTTAAAATTTATCTCTATAATCATGAAGTTGGGGTTTCTATATAAAGGAGTGAAATTAGATGGAGACGTGTTGACTCATTTCAAATTGTTTTTCTGAGGCCTTGGTTCACATAAAGACATATTTTTTGTTTAAACGAAAAGAGAAATGATTGAATGATGATCATGCTGTTAAGTAACAACGCATCTTCATTTAATTGCAGAGATTTTCAAAAGTGGCCCTTAACTTGTTTTGAGTAGTATAGTATACAAGAAGAAATTTAAAGAAAAAATTAAGGGAAGACACCTAAGTAGCAAAGAAGATATTGTGTAATGATGTTTTTGGCAAAAGACGAAAGTTTGTTGCATTCAAGCACACATGGATTAAAGAAGGTAACTTCAGTTTTCAAAGAGAACAAAGAGAAACAGTGGCTGTATACCTAAGATAGAGCTGATGACTCAAGTAACTTATTGGTAGTATAAAAGTAAAGATGAAAGGTATTGAGGTAGATGCTGGAGTCAACAGCAATCTTAATCAGCCTGCATGCTAGATGACTAACCAGGTGGCAATAGAAATTATCAGTTTACAAACACTGAGATAGACTCAAGAAAATATCCAGAATCAGTGTTTGAGTGAACTGATAAAGAGTAAGAAGGACAAGAAAGATGGCAGTTTGGAGCAACATTGAATGCCAAGATCCTAATATGGTATTTAATGTTATTTAACAACAAAGAAGCAGAACACTATTTGTGTGTAAGTTGTTTTTTAGAAATCTATGAGAAGTGATAGGTTACAAAGATATGGCAAGTAAAGATATTTATATGTTGATACTAATTACATAGCAGAAAAATATAAATCTGGGAAAGGTAGAATTATAAGTTGGACATAGCAAGAGGAAAAAGATGGTTAATAAGGTGTTTATGAATATGTATATATAAAAAACTGCATCAACAATTATAACTTAATTAGTCAAAAGATTTAAGACTTTAGAACCAGATGAATCTAATTTGTCTAATTTACCTTCATCTTAATGCATCTATCCACACACTTTTATCTGATTTACATTTGCATTAAAAGCAATTAATCTTTGTGAAGTCTTCATTCAGTAGAGATTTTGTTTTTATATTAATGATGCTGTATTTTTCATAACATCATGTATTAGATTTATTTGAAACTCTAAACCATTTCATCTATTGAAATAATTGCTTATTGTTTTCAATCTTTCCATCTCAATATAACTAACCCTAACCACTCAGGTATACAGCAAAAGAAGAAATAATATGAGAACATTATGACCAAAAAAGGGAGGTCAAAAGTCTAAAGTAAGGAAAATTTATTAAACAAGGGATCACTGCAAAAATATATATTTCAGGGAAAAATACAAGTCGAGTTATCACAATTCTGCCCAGAGCTGATAATAATTTACATTTTATTGAGAGAAATGAAAAAAAATATCAAAACTACTCTTAGATATTTATATGAGAACACACATCTATAAAATACTCATTCACAGAAGCAGTGAGTATAATTCTACAGAACAGCTGATACTTAACATTAACAAAAGATGTGAATAGAAATGAAACTGCAAGTAACAAACTAACCTCTAAAAGTCTTTATCTAATCATGAAACATTTACAACATTATCTGAACATGTAAAACCATGCTGCATGCTGGTGAGAGCAATTTTTCATAATCTTTAATTACTAATTGTCTTCAATTTTGTTCACCAGTTTCAATACCAACATGTTTTCACACCTCAATATACTCTAGTAGATCATATATATTGTGAACAACTATTAAACATTTATCAAAGCTTGAACTTACTGAGTTATGAGATCTCGCTTCTCCCTGAGTAGATGCTTGTAGCTGTCATCCATCTTATCCCTCCATTGTACCTCCTTGGACAGAGTGGCTCTTGTTAGCCTCAGATCTTCATCCAGGTGCTTCATGTGTTCAACATACTTGCTTCTCTCCGTTGTGTAAAATTCTCTGCACAAATTAAAGTTATTTTCTAGTGATAGGATTTTCACATATTTTCTTTATAATGACAACATTGAAAACACTAAAGAAGCATATGAAAGTAGTTTTATATGGGCTAGGGTTTGTCTAGACATTGTGAAAGTAGTATTTTTAAATTTAAAACCCTTGTTCATAAAACAGCTAAACACTATGTTGAGTAAAGTAACCATTTTTGTGCATTCATTTTTGATATTTTTGAATAAATTGTTTCACTTTACTCAATATAGTGTTAAGCTGTTTTATGAACAAGGGTTTT
>JAUUEB010313231.1:0-12782 GCA_032362205.1 Clione limacina
TAAAACAGTTTACAAAAGATTGCATTCAACATTAACAAAGAGCATAATGTCCTTTCACTGGCTACCTATGGCTATAAAAGGATGAACAAACCCATGCAGGGCCTCAGGCATCAATAGACAAGTAACAAATAAGTAACCTTTGTCTCTACCCGTTGTCCCGGATAATTAATTAGATATAGAACAGCTGCCGATGTCATTTTGTGCACAGTATATGTAAGGATAGCTTCCCTTGGCAGCAAAGCTTTTCGACCTCTTAGCTGCAGGGCTTTGTTCCGTGTCGTAATGAGGCTGCTTATCTACTATCATGTGGCAGTAAGGGAGCATCGTATTTCCGTTTCCGCCCTCATGATAGTATCCAATGAGACATCCGGAAATGGCAAAGAATGGTTTGGCAGTTTGAACCTTTGGTAAAGTTGGTGAGTTATTGGAGACCAAAAACATGACATACATTTAGGACAGATAAAAATGACATAGTGAACATTTTTTCAAATCATTGTGTTCGTATTTAGGAAAGATGATCTTATAAAATAGATAATTTTAATTCGAGTTATTCACCTTTATTCAGTTATCTCATCTTCCTCGATATTTCATTTCCCATATTATCAAAAAGATCATAAATGGCTATGCGGGATAATGCTTTCGTTTGTATAGCTGCTTCTGTCGTTCTTTATCGCTGTGCGTAAATATGCGTCTGTTTGTATGTTATTATAGATTTATCGCATGCTCATGGAAAATACATGGCACGCGTTTTCGTTGTACTATTATTCGATCTGGCAATAATACGAATTATGCGTTACTTTAATTCGCAAGCTTGAGTACTAATAAAGCAGCGTGCCAA
The DNA here is from genome assembly GCA_032362205.1 of Clione limacina. Classification (NCBI taxonomy): domain Eukaryota; kingdom Metazoa; phylum Mollusca; class Gastropoda; order Pteropoda; family Clionidae; genus Clione; species Clione limacina. The sequence goes on from JAUUEB010313231.1 coordinate 839, forward strand.
TTTTCGAAAAATATATACTATATTTATGATGTTAACGTGTTATAGCCTTCTATGTCAGAGTGGTAGTTCCCTCTTTGTTTTAACACCAATTTGCTTGTGTTAAAGGTCAACCAACAGCGATGCCCAGTGTGTATACTTTGTTTTCATTTATTATGAAAAAAATCTCGGAAATAAATATTTATATTCAGAAAATACAAAAAATGTTTATGTTTTTGTAACTGAGTTTGCTGCGCAGCAGCAAAGCATCGACGATTCATTGAAGACCAGCATTCTAGTTTCATAACCAATAAATTTGTTCCCCCCAAAAAAAAACAAGAACAAAACAACATTGTTTAATTTCCAAAAAAATTTACTTTTGAATCATCATAACTAAAGGTCAATCCTCTATAGATTGAATGCAACAAAGCAGACAGTTTCATCTAAACTCTATTATATGTTTCTTCTTTAGTATGTTTTTCCTTTCCTCTATACTATAGAACAGATGTTTCGAGTTTACTTTCTGCTATGAGAATAGTATAAAAAGAAACATGACATGAAACAAGTAAGTGTTGGGTATAAGAAGGCAATAGATCTGCAACAAGAAATAAATTCCCTACTGCTCTAAACCTATTTGGCAACTAAGATCAAAAGCTATCGCAAGTTCAATGGAAGGTGAGGTATTGTATTGTATTGTATTGTATAACTAATTTTTAGCTGTTCAAACATATCTAGCGTGTTGAGTTAGGAGAATTGTTAAAAAGATCAGTTAAGCAGCAAAAAAGGTAACAATGAGGCAATGCTATAACAGGGCAATAATCATTTAGGCTGGCTTTGATGTATTCAGAAAATCGGTATAATACTTTGACAAAATATGAATATAAAAGTAAAGTATGATGAAGCAAGCTCACATTTTCTTTTCTTATTTCTTTTAAACGAATAGCGCGAGTGTATATTTCTTTCATAGGACGATCTGATAATTGATTTGCAAAATACTAAAATACCAAATAAACTAGCTGCAAAGTTAATGAATCTAGTCGGAACAATAGTTAAATTATCATGTTATTATTCTTATTACTACTGATAACCTTTAATTTCTTAAGTAAAATTCAAGATGCACATTATGGGTGGGGGCTTTTGGTATTTTCATAATGCATGTAGGCGGTAAAGAGGGGGGGGGGGGTAATATGAGGCTCGAATTCGTTGTTTATTTTTATTTCTCAACCTGAAAAATGTACCGAAGACTAGAGTTTCATGGAGACTTCATATAACAATTATTATCTATAAGCCAAACTTGAAAACTTTGGAATGATTTATATATTTTCGTTAATATAGCAAATAAAATTGATAATATTTATTGTTATAAATATATACATTTGTTTTCAACATTATGCATAATATATACAATAGCTAAATTGGATTCATTTAAGCAGGATTAGTCTTGGAATACTAATAACAGTGATTCAATAATTAAGAAACCATCACATTAAACTGCACATTTGGCTAAGTCGATGCTTTTAGTATTATTGACATAAGGAGGGGGAGAAGGTCGAGATTTAGTTTCGAAAGCGTCGTTTATCATACTTTCTAAAACGAAAAAAATATTAAGAATACTTGCCACGGAAACTCAATATAAAAATAATCTATAAGCCAAAGTTGAAACTTGAAAATGATTTTTTATTGCATTTTCATAGGAAAATGAAATTTGATCAAGCAAATAACAATTATTATTATAATAATTGTAATAAATATATACATATTGTTTCAAAAATGATACACGATACATTCAAGGACAATGCATTGGAATTTGATTGAGACATGTATAGGGTGTCCACATTCAAATCTTTCAACATCTTATACATTATCAGTTTTGAAATAAACATGACATTAGTCCGGCTGTTCACAGCTTCCGTTCATCAAGAGTATATTCTATTTTTAGATTATCAGCCCATAGGATATGCGTATGTGTCACTTGGCAAAATCATTTTAATTTCTTCATGAAAATCACGTAATGTAATAAATATCGACATTCATTTGGATAAGAATGATAATTTGATTTCTCCACCGTTGTATTCTGGTCAATAATCTCAAGCATTATTTATGAACACTCATGTTAACGTTAAGACGATATGTGCTTATGTTAACGTTAAGACGATATGTGCGTCTTTTTGAAAAGATTGTGACAATATTAATACAGTTCAGTGCTTTCCGGAAGAAGACAATACGTTAGATTAAATAGATAAAAATTGTAGATGTCATAATAGGTTATGTGTTAAGTTTTTAAACAGATTGATCGATTTTATCATCTATGTATTAAGACTTCTTCCACTGGTCGAAAATATATAATCCAGGCATTTGAATAATAAATAAACAAAGTAGACAGTGCATTCCAGTTGCTTTAAGACATACGAGTGAGCTTATCATTTCTATGGACTGATAACTAACGTCGGTGTTATATAAGGATTTAATTGACTTAATAAAGGTTATAATAAATATTACACAGCAGCAGCAGAAGCAGAAGCAGCAGCAGCAGCAGCAGTAGCAACAGTAGCAGCAGTAGAAGCAGCAGTAGTAGGAGCAGCAGCAGCAGCAGAAGCAGCTTAAGCAGCAGTAGAAACACGTTTAATATGTCAATTTAAAATGTGTTCAGCGGAACAATTTCAATAACAAAGAAACAAAATAACAAACAACAAGATGTGTTCTCTTGTCAAAATAGAGAGAAGAGTCAATTTAATCATACTTGTAAACAAATATAATGTTCACTAAGAAAGCTTCAAGACAAGGTATATGAGACATATATAGCTTTTACACGCCTTTTTATGGACACAACAATATAATTATATAAATTAAACTAAATTGAAATAACTGGCCTTAACAATTACAAGTTCGTTAAATGCAATTTCGATGTGTTTTTCATTTGGAAAGTCTTTAAATTTTATAAATTATGCATGAGGCACTGATATTAATGTGGGAAATGCATACGTTAAAAAGTTCTAGATTTGCTGAAGGATGGCGATTTGGTTTAGGAAGATTATTCAGTTTTAGTTTTCAATCATCTTTCCTTCAATAATATATCATTTAAATACCAATATCGTTAATTTATTTTCTACTAAGTGGCATTTAATCAAAAGAATATATTTTATTTATAGCGGCATAATTTCAGGAAACAAGTCAACACATTTAGTCAATTCAAATACGTCCAAAAAATAATAAAAAATTAAGATTTTGAGAAATATGATTAACACATAAAAAGGATTGACAAGAGAAAAGCCTACCCCTACCTTCCATTTTTATATCATATGTTGAAAGTTTTCTCAACATTTTTTTTAAATTTACTTTTGGTATTCGTGTGTTGACCCTATTCAATTGAATAAGGGTTTAGTTACCCGTGAATAACTTTATTTTTTTTTAGCACGGATTGTGTTCACTTTCAATATGTCTTCAGCATATTTCATGATCTGTTTAATGACACAGTTGGTGAACACTTGTCTGTAAACCAAAACATTATTTTGTCAATATAACAATCTCTAAAACCTCTTCCATGGATTTATAACTACACAAATTATATATCTTAATGATAGAACTTTGCAATTACAAACGTTTATCAAATCATCAATATATCACCTTATGTTTGTTTGTATTTCACTGCTTTTGTTTTGTGGCACTACAATAAACAACATAAAGAAAATATCATTCCTCAATGTTCACAGTGATTCACTTATTCTTACATAATCAGCAAGACAAAATATCTGAAAATGATAAATGTTCAACAGAAGATTTTTACAGTATTATATTTTCAGTGTTTTACAAAATAATTTTGTGCGACATTTATTTTCATGGATCCTCAAAAATGTGAATATTATGAATAATATCGTAAAAATGTCCGGCTTGCAGAATTTTAGAACGATATTAATTACTTGGATTACATTGTTATGCATATCAAACAGTGTCTTCATTTTTTGTAGGACATTGTATCTGTATATATCTATGAATATTACATACAAAATGTATAACCACTCTTGTCTTATTATGTCTCATCTTTATCACTGGCATATAGATCTTTTGTTCGATACATAAATATGTATTGCTTGAGATGAAATGCTTAATCAAAGAATCATGACAAAGTCTAGATTTCCGATATACTGTTTACATACAAACTTCCTTGATCAACAATTAAGAATAAAATCAACAAATCAACAATTTTATGTCATGGTAAAGCTCTCTTCAGACGAATGTTGCAAATAACGTCACATTGCTATATATACATATATAAATATTTACCAATCGACAACGTATAAGCTATCTAGGTCACTAGTTTCTCAACAAATATAGTGCTCACTACAATATTGCATTGTGACTCTATCGTATGACAACAGTAGTGCAGGGACACAGCTACAATGACAACATTATTATCAATTGTATATCTGTACAATAAATATGCTTTTGTTCTGCAAACAACTATTGTTTTTTTGTCATGTAACGGAAAGGTCAAACCAATATCTTATAAAATCAAAATATAATTTGATCATCACAAATGTTTCCATAATCAGAAGCAAATTAGCCCCTTGGCTGCTTTACAATTATCTCCAGGACTGCCATGGGGAAAAATCATCGTCCCAGAGATGTTCCATTTACACGGCAGTATGGCAACAAATAATTGCACAGAACGTTTTCGGGCGAAGTAGTTAAGTGGTTATACCACCCACCCCCCCCCCCACCCCAAAAATATACTAAAAGATTTATTAATTATGTTTTCTCACTTTTTCTTTTGAGTCTCGGCCCGGAGATTATCCGTGTACATTACAGCATAGGGAAAGATACTGGGACGGAAGGTTTTCTGGCAAAGCAGACAAGGGGTTAATAACAAACCAATCTACCCATTCATCATCAAACAATGTAATGACATTTTAATAAAGGTATGACGCATTACATTCTTTGATCAATTAACTTGGATGTCACCATAGTCAGGTTTTCAAAGAACAATTTTAATATATTGTTTTTACAATGTCATAACGAAGACTATCAAACTCTTTGATAAACAATTCACGCCTCAAAATAAATCGTTTTTTCCTAGTAGATAGTATGAAACACTTCTTATGCACGGGGTGTCAGTTACTTGTTCAGAAATAAAACATATTTTATTAAAAAATAATAAAGTGTTATTTCTGGATAGTGATCCATGGTCTTTTAAGGATTGAAGAAGACTGAAAATGTTTTGAATGTTCTGGTCTACGAAGAAAACATTGGTCATGATAAAAACAATCAAGACAATCATTAGACAAAACTAGACATACACGAAGTATGTGATACCGTGCTATGGGTTAAGATTCAGAAAGCTACATTATCGCATTGTATTATGATGCAACATATTGTGTACCAATTGTACATCTCATCATCGTCTATGTATACATTTCAAAATAATATTTTTTTATATTTAAAACAATTCAAAATAACAGGTGAATTAAATATAGCTGAGATTATTGCTCAACCCATGAGTCTACAAAATCACATCAACCAGTGATGTACACACATCTATTGAACAGTTAAATGATAGGAACATGTTTCATGTAGGTGATAAATGTCTTTGTTCAGAGCCTAAAACCTAAAAGTCTTTTAGTCTTATACAAGGCTATGATCTCGCTACATTTTCCGACATGGAAGTTATCATGGGAAAAACTGACTCCATCTTGATGTGGGAATCTCCAATTCTTTGACGTCTGCTGTCCTCATCATGACTTCCGGAGTGCGCTGAATCGAATATATGTTGACGTTCTAAAGCTTCTTGTGCATATATATGAGCCAAATGGTATTGTGCAGGAATGAGTTGGGGAAACACAACACCACCTTCAGATTTAACAACGGATGGTGAATGTGCTGAGGAAGGTGGGGATGATGAGGGTGAAACACACGGCATGTCTAGTCTTAGACCTAGAGGTTGGCTGTGAGGCAGAGACAGTCTGGAGTGGAAGGGAAAGCTGGCTGCATATAGTTTGCTGTCGTCGTATAAGAAGTTCAGACCATGTGTCTTGTTTTTGTTGTTATTATTATAGTTGTTGTGGATACTATTTTTCATGGTGGTCCTTGGGTCGTCATCGTTGCTGTTATAGTCCATGTCATAGTCGACACCGTTACAATTTCCTGGCGAAATTGATCGACGGGAGTCAGGGAGACTTGGTCCGTCATGAGGTGGGGATACACTTTTAGCACTATCCCTTGGACTGCGTGAAGGAGAACCTGATTCATTTAGGAAGTGAGAGTCGTAGTTGGGGTCAGAATTGTCAACTTGGTCTCCATCTGAGTGACAAAAAAGAAAACGTAAAGCATACAATCTTCTATTTTTTCAAAACATACAACATTTACTAACAAATATTAATCATGTAAAAAAACAAATAAAAATCAGAAAAGATACCAAATTCTTTGTTTTTTTTCTTTATATAATGATGTACCACAAAAACTATGAATATGAGTATGGAGAAAAAGTGTTTGAAACAGTGACGTTAATTGTTAGATATGAAAATTGAGTACATTAAAGCTAAATCTGGTAGGGGTGGTGTAACTTTGTGTTAAATTATCCTCTCGAATTTGCTGAAATTAGTTCTTAAATAAAAGCAAGATGCACATTATGTTTTGATAAATATTATCAACCGAATTATAGTAGAACTGAATAATGAACACTATGAGACATTATACGATGATGATGTTTTTCTTTCGATGAACGAGGAATATCATGTATCTATATCATGATGATAATGATGATGGGTGAGTTTGGAGGTTATTTATCAAACCTTTCTTCCACTGATCGGGCGAGATCAATGTGGGTAAGATACAAGATAAGGAAGGATGCTATAATGAAGATGAGTCATCCACAGTTTATGCATATTTTTTATTTTGAGATTTATTTTTTGTTCATGTTTGCAATTAACCAGCTTCAAACTGTGTGACTCCTAGATGGACTTGTTGGTGCCATCTACTGGGGTCCAGGGCAAGTTCTTCCCATTGGTTGCGGTCAATATGACACACATTCATTGTTACTTTGAGTGAATCCTTGTAGCGCTTTTTCTGCGATCTTTTTTCTTCCACACGTTGTCATACAAAAGCTTGTTGGAAATGTGGCTGCCTTCCATATAAAAAAGACCTGCTCACCTGAGCTGAGGGAGCTTCAATAAAGCATGGGATCTTACTGATTCAGCTCTTTCAAGTACTTAAGTGTTTTGGCCTTGGTCATCTTGCTGAATGCTGAGGATTTTACGCAAGCATCTCAAATGGAACGTGTTGAGCTTCTTTGCATGTATACTTTACACTGTGATAATAAATTGGATGGCCGATTTTAAAACAAAACACAGACACCAATTTAAATATATGGCACACAAGGGGACGAAGGACAAATTATCTTACCAGCATTATCTCCCCCTTCTCCATAATCCCAGACACGTCGTATGTCTTGTCGTTTGTTCTTAACCAACGCCTTGTATTCAGAGATACGAAGTTTCTTCCCGTCCACGATACAAGTTCGTTTTGGTCGAGGTCTGGTGAATTAAAACGGAAATACAAAAATTGTTAGTAACAACAGCTTCTCCAATTGTTTAAGAACAAAGTATTTTTAAAGATTAACCATTCAATTGTCAACATTCATGTTTATTTTATAAAGTAAATATAAATTCCGGTGATATCAATAAATCCCCATTTGATAACATACAACAACAATGATATGTATCCCTTTGCATGTTTTGGAAAGTCAAATATAACAAACACACTTTTAAAAAATTTATTCACATTAATTTTTTTGTACATAATTGGCATTTATTTTTTTACATCACAATTTTACTGAAGATTGATTGTGTCTAATAGTATCATAGTTATCTATTTTGTGTTTTATTCATATATTTTCCTTAGATTATGACCACAAATTGAAAATTTTAAGATAACTTTTATTTCTAATAATAAAAAATAATTTCACCGCAAACACGATGAATATAATGTAGGGTATAAGTTGTGGTTGGGGTAAGGTGGGGGTAAGGTGTGATTGAGATGTGGTCATTTACAATGAACGTCAACCAGGGAATGTATAATGAAGAGGTACATATCTACCCAAACAACACAGTTAACACATGGAAGTTATCACAGGGAAATGAATGTATCTGTTATAAAACCAATACAATCACGTAAAAAGTGGATTGAATCAAAGCAAGCTAGGTTCTGATGGTATAAAAAATGCAAATTGATTGAATTGCCAAGTATTTGGTATTCCTCATTATAAACGGAACTTGAAGGAGAAAAAATATTGCGATATGCTTAAAAATTCCACAAAGGTTATAAAACATGCGGCAAAGCAAGACATAAAGCATTTATATCTGAATATGAGAGAAAAGCAAAGAACTCAAGTCTTTTAAAGATATAATATTATATTATATTATATTATATTATATTACAATCATATATACTATTATATTATATTATTACTGTATATTCAGAAAAAAAGTCAAACAAAAATGGAATGAATTATTTTTTGTGCTGTTTTTTTCTAATTCATAAAACTAATCCACAGTTAAAAATATTTAACACAAACACATTTAGAATTTAGAATCGAATTTTGTGTCACAAGATAAGCTTTGCAAGCGGAACTTTAGAGGCGATATAGAGTGCATATTTGTTACAAAAGTGGCATGGCATGACAGTTAGTACGGGCCTGTAAGAAGTGCAGAGCACAACAAGTTTGGTTAAAACTCTATACCTTTCATCTGTTAAACTGGCATCATGGGTGTAGTTTGTGTAGAGTGACTGTATGGCAACATATTGTGGTGGATGTTGTAGTTTTCGATGAGAAAATTGGTGAAGATTATGATATGGCTGAAGAAGTTGTTTCTTTGGGGGGCTAAGTTCCCCAGCTAACGACAGGGTTCCCGGGCTCATGTGTCCATTATTTGAATCTGGCACCATCTTTTTCTACTTTCCATTTTTCCTAGGGCGAGGCCTATACATGAGGGAGGGGAGTGTAAAAGTGATTGTTTAGACCAGGCCTTAGTTGGTTGTTTTATTTTTCTTTGAAACACATTATGGTCATGTTTGAACTATGACTTCGAAATATGTGTTTTTTCATTAGAAATTAACAATAATCCTTTTTTGTCTGTTCAACGTTGCGTAGGGTAAGGTTTTATAAATTTATCTAATTCCACGCACAACTTTATTGTGCAATGGTATATTTTCTTCTTGTCTGTCTGTGTGTGTGTCTGTCTGTCTGTTTACGCGATAACTTGAGTAATTTTTCTCGGATCTCTTTTTATTTAAAACAGTTTGGTAGCTAACTGGTATAGCATTTCTGCTATTTAAATCCAGAAATAGTTGTGAAAGATTCACGCAATTATGGCCCTTTTTACGTTTTTTTTTGCTTTATGTTCTGTAATAATTTAGAAAAACCACGCTGTGGTCACATCTTGAGAGTTAAAAATCTAAAATATTGCACATAGGCTCATCTAGTGACTATCTACAATCAGCTGTTTATACTTTTTTGAAAAATGAATTTTAAAACAGAGTTATAGTCCCTTTGAATATTTTGCAAAATGTCTTTGTTAATTTTTTGCAAACACGCTGTGGTGTCAAAGATTTAAATCTGAAATCTTGCAGAGCGGCGTTATTCGTGGGTCCTTAAAACCTGTTATTTTTTCTTTATTTTTTTTTACAGATTTGTACAGATCCTATTTTATGATTTTCGTAAACGTTTTTTACGCAGTGGAGTATCGTTGGCAGTAGGACCCATAAATATTGCACACATACTCATTTAGGGACCTTCAAAGAATAAGTTTCTCAATTAAAAAAAAAATTGACAGAGTTATGGCCCTTTAAGTGATTGTTATATTTCTTTGTTACTTGTGTCTGTTGTTGGTTCTACGGGTACTCATTTTTTTCAAGTTAATTATCTGAATACAAAAATCTCTTATTATCCTATTTATGAAATAAAACTCAAGACACATATTTTTAGATCGTTTCTTTTAATATGTTTTGAATATTTTATAAATCTAGTTAAGTGCACGTTCCTATCAACCAAAGGAAGTCGACAAAAAGCTAACAGATGGAATATAAGGGTCAGAAGGTCAGTCATAACCGAAATCATCCATTACCTGTATCTGTAGTCCGGGTGTTTCTCCATGTGTAATTTGCTGAGGCGAGACTGTTCCTCATAATGTGGCTGTTTGTCAGCATTGGACATACTCTTCCATTTGGCACCTGTATATAGACAAGACACGACACTGTTTAACCCCGAATATACGAGTAAAAACACCGAAGACACACATTTAACCAAGAACAGTCCAACTAGCTTTTCATCCTTCTGATTTATTTTTAGCTTAAGAAAAGAGATTTCAGAGAATACATGTACTCATGCTAAAATACACATAGGTATGTCTTCGTGTAAACCCCGGAAGTCAAGGAAAAGAAATAATAACATCTTTTGTGCCATTAAGCATGCGCATTGGATGTAATTGCGCAACTTTGGTTATCTTTTTTTGCGCATGAACTTCCGGTTTAAGGACATTGGCGCAGTGTGCACATATTATAGTACCACAACTATATCGTTGTGTGAGTTAAGAATGATAGAGCCATTGCACGTGTACCAATGACTTAGACATGTGTCGCACTTTATTTAAATTCATTTATTATCTTACTGGGATAAGGATCACATACAAAAAATATTTGCTGACAAACTTCAGTCAATTAGTGCTTATTGAAGAATAAAAAACAGACCTAACTAACACCGTGTTGGCATAAGTCTTACAATTATGACGTGGTCTTACTTATCTAACATCTACTAACGGTATCAAGCAAATAATCGTCTACAATATCAAGTTTGAGTAAACTTCAAACACGTGATACATTGGTTTATCTGGCCAGAAAGATCGGGCTTAAGGAAACGTATAGGAGCATTACTTTAAGAGCTGAAAGGTTGTTTTATAGAAGAATGTAAACAATCAACTTGACAGAGAAGAGCAGAAACGCAAATTTAATATTCTCAAAGAGCTCACCAAAGTTCCCGAGTTAATTGTTGTTTGAGATTTACAAAAAAATACAATAACACTACCTTGAACATGCTATGAGACTTACTAAATAGAATAATGCATTAAACTAATGGCATGAAACTTACATTATTGAAAATCATTGATTTTGTAACGACCTTTCCGACTTCTTTAAAATTATATAAATGCATGTTTAATATGTTTAACTAAACTCAAATTAAAATAAATTCAGACATTAATAGAAATTTCATAATGCTATACAGCTCAATAAACTGTTTTCAAAAAGGGTCCTAAATAGTTAGGAACATACTTGGGTTTAACACAAAACAAGGTTAAATTTGACAGAACAAAGCAAGAAAAGTCATGAACTATACCTAGAATCTTGCTGATGTTTGAGTTGTGCATATCAGGACAAGCCTTTAAGATTTTACGACGTTCTTCCCTGGCCCAGACCATAAAGGCGTTCATTGGACGTTTGATATGTGGTCGTGCTGGGTCAGATTTTTCTCTTTGAGCCCGGACAATTTTTGCGCCAAACATTTTACCTAAGAAGAAAAATAGTCATGCAAATATTGTACTAGATTAAAAAAAACATTGTCAATAAAAAATATAATGTTCTCATTCCTTTTGATATGTATTGAATTCTTCCATTTTGGTGTCACCATTTAGTCATATTAAATTAAAAAAATAATGGGTTTTGATAAAAACAATTGTTTATGCTTTAAAAGCTACTGCAATTGGAAATCAATCATGTTAATTTAGCTTCTGTAAACATATTTTTCAAAGGTCCGTAGAAGAGCCTGTGTGCAATATTTCAGGGTCTTACTCCCACTGCCTAAATAACGTACCTCAAAATCATAAAAGGGACATAACTACGTCAAAATTGTTTTGTTGTCAAAACATTAGACTCAAGCTATTGGGGACCCACAAATTAAGCCTCTGTGCAACATTTCAGATTTATA
>JAUUEB010313342.1:0-12781 GCA_032362205.1 Clione limacina
TATGTGACACACACATGCATGATTCATGTTCCTATAAATACATTTGTGTAGGTACCCTCGAAGATTTTGATAAAAACATTATTTAAAACAAAATGACTTATCGCGCTTGAGACGCCACGATTACAACGATTGGATGGACAACAAAAAGCTTTGTTCTATCGGAACAACAGAAAAAGAAAATGAAGGGAGCTATAAAACAAGTGATGGGAAGAAAAAAACGACCTGGTCATAAAATCCACATGGTGACACACAGACTGAAAGTAAATTAACCGAACCGTTGCTCATCATGAAATGAGATCCAGATATCAGACAAACCATATGTCACACATATTCATGTTCATATTAATACATTTTTGTAGGTACCCTCGAGGATCCTTGTAAAACATTATTTAAAACAAAATGACAAATCGCGTTTTAGACGTCACTATCACAACGATTGGATGGACAACAAAATGTTTGTTATATCGAAACAACAGACAAAGAATTAAAGGCCATGAAGGCCACATGATGACACACAGATTGAAAATAAATTAATCGAACCGTTGCTCATCATGAAATTAGATCCAGATATCAGACAAACCCGTCAACTACGCGTCACAAATTTGACGGAAACACTCTTTTGTTATGGGACGAAAAAAAAGACATAAAACAAAATGTAGTGCATTGGTGGTGACATACATATTGCTGATATGTGTAAATAAATACTGGGATATAGCATTTATTATTTGTGATATAAATATATTTTAAAAGGATGAAGTCGGTGTTTATTATACAGTAAAAGCAGAAACAATGCTTGTTCAAACAACAGTATAGACACTTAATTTAATAGCACCATCACTAATAGATATGATAACATAAGAAGCAGCACGTCCGATGCAAGGATGCTATTGTTAAATTTATTGATTAGGATCATGCGGTAGACTAGATTAAGCAGACAGTGTATAGGGGGTGGTCAAAAGTCCCATCCTTTTCTTGTCAATTCTTTATAAAATGTTGAAATGATACCATAATTGACACTTTTTATAATTCATATCTCTTGTATACAATGTAGTTTGCATAATCAAAATAACTTTATAATTAGGGACGTGGCGTAACGAAACATAGATGGTACTGTTGTAAGTTTTTACAACGACACAACGTACAAATTGGTACACTCTCAATGAGCATAATCGTCAATTTTAACATTGGTGAAACTCAAATCATCAGAAAGAATCCGAAAGAATCTAATTTAATACCCATATATTTCTCATATAAATACATTTTGAATAGTTGCAAATACATAAGCAGGACAATGATATACAAAAACATGGTGGAACAGAATTGGAATATTATAATTTAGAAGGCGCTTGTAAAACACATATGAGCATGCAAGGACGTCCTAAGTGCGTCACTGGTAGATCTAATGTCTTTTGGTGTATGTTGTTAGATAACGTTATAGTCAATACAACTATAGCTCATTGGAATTAAATGCACTTTTGAGATGTCATTCAAAATAGCCAGTAGATACATTTTTTTCAAGGAATGTCATTGTCTTCAAATCACATTGCTATTTTTTTCCAATGTTTGTTTCGTATATGTATTTCAATTGTCTTTGAGCAAAATGTTTTCTTTTATTACTTTTGACATGAAATAAATTATTCTTTTTTCAATTTACTGAATTAAATCAAATCTCTTCTCTATTAAAAAGTACTCAAAGCATAACAAATTTGCATTTGTTACTATCTAAAAACTGTGCTAGACATTCCATTTACATACCTCTCTCACAGATAAACTGAATAACTGCAAAGTAATGCATTCTCAGTAAACTTTGATGACTTCAATATATCTCTGCATCGCTCACGAGGGAGCAGTTCCTATTACTGGAATAGCCATGACTGGACTTCAGTACCTCAAAGACCCACTTGGGACAAGGGTAATGATGAAGACAGTCGTGGGATAAATTACCTTCATGATTAGATAAATTGTTTTCGCCGCACATCCAATCCCGTTCACTCGGTGAACATTTCAATAACAAGGAGGAAAAGAGTAAAGTTGTTTGGTAGTCTTAGGGTTTTGAATGACTTCGAAAAAAGAATCCTTACAATTACAAGATGAAAAGAAAAACAATTTAAAAAAATGAAAAGGTACCCCATACCCTGAACCATAGATGTGGTCAAAGTCATGCAAACATAAATATAACGATTATACAGTATCGATAGCTGGTGTTATGAGTTAAGTGACAGTGTTGGCAGTTTACTCAACTTCTATCATTGTGAAGATTGTTGTGTTTGTCTTAATGTAACTGGAATTTGTCACAGTTTGTTCAGGGTAAGGGTGTGTCGTTCAACAAAATGGATACACGTCAAAATGTAAACACTTTCTGTTATATGTCGTTTTGTCAAAATCATTTTTGAAATAATTAAAATGCGATCAGATGATACTCATATAAGCTGCCATTCTCTTCACGGAAAGAAAAAAGTCGCTATTTCACAATATACTAAGATGTGCTATTTACCCAATACATTATGGTTGCACATAGACTATTACATAAGTTTATGCAAAACAAAATGATTGCAAAACGACAAGCACCTCTAATTACGCCAAACAAAACGATTGCAAAACGAATAGTACTATTATTTACGCAAAACAACATGATTGCTAACACATTAAAATATCTGTATTTTGTTTGTCAACCCAAAACATGACGGCCGAGTGATTTCTCTAACAGATATTGCGATATGGCAACAAAATATATGAAGATTGGTGGTCTAAATGGAACTCTCGTACACTCTTTTTTATCTCGTAAGTGCAATGTCTAGACTAAAAGACTGAATGGGGACAAATTGGATAATTACATCTCAGCTTCTTGAATGTTCTTTGATAATGAAACCCATCGGATGTTACAAAGTCTTGCATAGTTATTTTATCAGTTGCATTAATCTATAATACTTTTTTTCCATACTGAATGTGTCTCAGCTGCTAGGGCTTTGTATAAGTAGTTTCTGGTCTAGGTCGAATTTTCGAAGAATATGGAAAATAACTAGAAGTTCTTAAATCTGAAGTGCAAATTTGTTAAGTTTGGTACAGTTCTTACAAACTGGCTTGGGGTTGAATATATTATAAAACATCAAATATGTCATCGTGTTTTCAAACTTATCATGAAGATAGATCATCTAGGTTTTCACAACTTATTATGAAGACTATTCTTCAGAGGTCTCAAACTTATCATCAAAAGTCTTCTTGTGAGTATTTCAGTCTTTTTATCAAGGCTATTCTTTTTTGTTTTAACAAATATTGCATAGACTGTTTTGGGTGTTTTTTCAATTACCATCAAGTCAGTTATTCTCTATTATTAAAACAGTTTTATGGGGTTTTGAATGATTATTAATACTGTTGATTGTTTTTCAATCTCATATTAAAACAGGAGCATGCCTTTTATTCACGTTGAAAAATCACATCAAGTTTCACATTTCTGTTAGTTTTATGCACATTAGTAGATGCCCTGTTCTCTGAACGTGTAACACAGATTTGCCAATTAGGACACAGGGTGAGATTATTATTTTATGTTTATTTTGCATAAACCAATTATTACAAAAACGCCGGAACGAAAAACGCAACAACGACGGCTAAACACAGGACGGGAAAAAGCAACAACGACTGAATTAGGCTTTAAAAAAATTATCACTACACCATCCGCAACACATTAAACTATAAGAAAAGCATCACCTATCGATCTAAAACTTCATAGAAAAAACGTGTATAGACCCCCGTTTTTAACATTCATAGTTCCACTATATTAAGATAAGCATGAGGGGCTATTTTGCCAGGGTAATCACTTACACTTCATTTAAAAGCTGTGTTTGAGATTCTATTTAAATACCTTGAATATATTTTATACATGCTTTCAATTAAATTTATCAGTGTTAACCGCATGTTTCGACATTTTTATCCAGTCAAATCTTAATCAAAGTTATTCTAAAAGGAAACCCTGTTTTCAACCTCCATCATTATAATTAGAACGGTTTGAGTTTGTCAACGAAAAAAAGGAAAACATTCGATGACGTTATCACAGCTGTATCATAAGGCAGTCTGCCAGATAATTAATTGGTTTTAGATATCGAAATTAAAGATTCTGTCGATGTCATAGCTGCCCTAGAATATAATATATCATGGGCAATTTCATTGAATCTAGTTTTTGCGTTCTAACGGCTCTCGTTCAGATGCGAAGATGGAGTTGAGTAAATAAGTTTGCATAATCTTTACGATTCATACATATGGTGACCTGATGAGAAATCTCTTGTGTATATAATTATCTTTTTAATATTGAATTATTCTGTGTACTTTTACCTGGGAGGAAAATGGAAGGAGGTCGACAGCAATAAGTATTCGCCGAATATAATTGTACAACACAATATTTAAAAAAAACGCACATCCATTATATATTAAGTAACGTATTACATGTTACATGGGTTTACTACTATTTCAAAGAGGTTTTATGTCACTAAATTAGGCAGTCACAAATATAATGGTACTTTGTATCACAAGCGCTAAGGTAAATCTAAATAGTGACGCAAATGGATGTTTCTCAATAAAAGGGATACACAATTTATTACATTATCAATCTTCTTTTCAAGTAAATCTTTATGTGTGAACAGAAACATTACTTCTTAGTTAAAGAAAGAAAAAAATGACAATTGTTCAAATTGAGCCATCAGTTGATTTCTTCAGCCCCTTCTATTTCATTTACATAATCTTGTACATAACTTGCTAACGATATTAGATACATGTTCTTGATTAGTTGGCAACAAAAGGTAAAGTTATTGGCCAGAGGCTGGGTCAGCAACTTGTCTCTCTCGTTGATTAGTTCACTTGTGATCAGAGTAAATTATAACTATATTACATTGACCTCCACAAACAACTAATCAGTAATCTCATTTCGTAGGCTTGACACACTATTACAATTGCAAGTACCTAGTCTACAAATCTTATTGAAAGATAAACAACATCCTAAGTCTTCTTAGTATTTCGTTTTTTACAACTAATACAAAGAATAACTTTCGCACTTTAAGAAAAATTAAAAGGTTTATAATATACTTTTCTTTGTTTTTTTTGCTCTTGACAACAATTTATAATTATAATGTTGATGTGTTATATTATATTATTCATTATTAACATGAAGCTATTTTTGTGTGGAATTATATTTAAATGCTTTTCTTTACAGTTTGCCAGCGAGGGGTTTCTGAAAGCTTGTTTTGTCTTGCGAATTCATGTTCAGAATAGTGTAATAAAATGTATAGACATCAAACAATAATGTCAGTTATTTAAAAAAAATGTGTATGCAACATCATCAATTATAAGAAAATATCATGGACAAATGCTGGTTTACAGTACACATCCAGGTTCACTAAAACTAATCGATTTCTGAATGGCTTTTTCCAAGCGGCAATTCGTTAAATTAACACCAACAGAAAAGAGATTTCATTCTCTCGTTTCCTTCTTGTGCTTCCTCGGGGTTTAGGTTGCGAATGAGTAAGCCAAGCATGCACATGGCAGGAACATCCCCCCTTCTTTTTTGGAACCCTTGTCTTCTGGTTTCTTTTTTTTTAACCCTGGGTACGGGGGTGCATATTGTGTTTTAATTTTGCTTTTAACTATTTCCACATATCCCAAAAGTGTAGGGGTCAATCCGTGAGCCCCTCTTAAGTAACTTTATGCAATAATTATTAAGACGTTTTGAATGGATAGTGATGTAATCATTATTAGTATTGTATTATGTAAACCGTTCTTGATCGTATATAACTTTGATGGACCATGGCATGTATATTACATAATGTAATTAATGGTTAGTTTTTCTTTAAAAGAAAAGCGCTTTGCAATTGCTCTTTATAGCTAGTAATATAATTATGATACTTATGATTATCAGTCACCTTTTTACATATTTTCAATATGTATTTAATTACGTACTGTGTAATACGTATAATTTGATTTGACTATTCCAAGTTATTATTTGTTTAATTTGTTCTGCATACCACAAACAATTTCAATTTGGGTTATATGACAGTTTGATAAAGATGACAATAACTTTGTCTTTTCTTATCTTATCTTATCTGTTGACTGTGTTAGTTCAGAAAGATATCACGCAATCGATGCATTTGCATTGTACGATTTGTTATTGAAGATAATAATATGGAAACAGAACGTTGACACGTACGTAAAATAGGAACTGTACAATATCCACGTCAAGTGAGTAGGTACTAAGAAATCAATCTGATGCTCGTTACAGACGTTTTACTTTGACATCCAACCGTTGTTTCCTACTTATCACGCTATATACATCATAATATTAAGAATTATCGTCCTTTGAGGCTACTCTCTTTTCATGAGAAGTATATTTTTTACCACAAGCTTTAAATACAATGTCGTTTCATTCTTGATGGTTACCTAAAGAAAAATCACAGCAGTATAGACACAGATGAAAAAATGTGCGAGATTATTTTGAGATTAAACATCACTGTTTGTTGTGGGACGACCTTGAAAAACCACCAAACCCGTTGGAACACGCAATAACAAATGAATGGTCTAAATGTCTAATGAAACTTATTCGTTTCTGTCTTAACAGACAATTATTGTAGCCATCACTTCAACGGCACGAATTTTTTACATTTACAGGGTGATAAATAAGATGCAAATGAAAATTCACACTTCAATATTGATAATACGAGAAGTGATCTGATGAATAAATTTACAAAAAGGAGACAAATAAAATCAAGTGTTCATTGTAAGCAGACAGAAGACTTGTTGCTTCTTGGGTAAGATAGGGGTCCCTAATTAGCAAAAAAACTATTCAGTATGGCTTAATTTGCAGAAAAGTAATGTTAATTTTATTTCCAATTCTTTCTCTTGTAGTCTGATAGTAAAGTATATGCGTATGAAATAGGCAAATACAATGGTTTAAGAAATATTGTTGAAATTATTTATTTTTCCTACAAATAGTTAATGTATGTGCGGTTTCTTTCGTAAGATTGTGCTTTTTTTCGAAATGCTATGTTTGGATTTTTGCGGAACTACATCCGGAATTACATTTTGCGAAACCATACCAGGAAATAGAAAGAAAGTGAAGATTGCAAATCTATAACTATTGTCAAACCTTTTCTGACTAATTTGTTTCAAATAATGTTAAGAGGCTTTGACGATGTTTGATAGACATAACATTTAGTTTCAGCGTCATTTCTTCGTGTTAAGAAAACCAAGATCCACTATAAGCTAGCAATAATACATTGTACACTTTTTAATTTCCGATTTCATTTTAAATATTCGCATATTTCAATACAAAAAGAGAATAACGAAAATGATTAAAATAGACATCCCGCCTTATTTGGCGAAAACGCTTTACAGATTGAAAAAGAGGCATTTTAACATTATCACAAAGTCTACATCATCATCTTAAAGGCAATGTGATGGTCATGAAAAACAACTATCTATACATCATCATCTTTTCAAGATTAATGAGAAATGTAACGCATTCCATTTTGCAGTAATGCCATGAAAATGCAGCAATAATATGCATTTTTGGATGATAAAGCAATACAAAATACGTATACACAATATACGTATACAAAATATATACGGACTGCGCTATCGGTTTCTTGCGTTTGATGCCATGAAGCCATTCTCGGGGGAGGGGGTAAAAAACATTAACATCTTAATCTTTATTTATAATTGCGTTCTCGTAATTCGATGTTCGATGTTTGATGTTAGGTGGTCATGGAGAATTGAATTGTTTGCAAAATTGTATACTTATTTTTTGAAAGCGCTAAGGTGAAAAAAAAACGTCTTCAAACAATCGAATAATAGTTTTATTATTATCTAAAAACTAACATGGTTCCCTTTTTGGTGATCTGCAGTTTTTATTTAGGCTGTCCGTAATAATAATTCTGAAATGTTTTTTTTAGAAATAAAATCATTTACAAAATATTTCCCATCGGGCTATAAATAAACTCCTTCTTCTGAACGGAATAATTTAACAACTTTCATTTGACTCGCATCATTTCGCAGAAAAAAGCGAATGATGAACGAGTTGTGCTACTGATGCACTAGTTTGTGTGTGCACACTCATTCATTTTTACGATCTTAACATTGAACTCATACACATGAACTTGCAAAGCATGTTTTGTTAAGAACCTACTTGGTGGTAGAAAGAAGAGGCATAATAAGGGTTTTCAAATGGAGAGGGGGTTCTGGTATAAAGGTGTTCTTTGTTGCGTGTATTTACATTCTTTAAACGGTGACCACGCCGATGTGTGTTGTTTCCTTGCTTTGGAAGAAATGTTGCGCTCTTTCTTTTTTTGAAAGTGTAACCACATTAATCAACACGGGGAGAAGATTTGCGAGATCGGTCCCTCATTCAAAAACGTTGACATTTTCAAGGAGTCAAACTGCCCCTTTCCTGCTATATTGACACCATTGATATTTGTTAGGAATTTATGAACAATCTGTAGCATTCTGCCACGCGAGACAACAATAGAAGACTCAATTTTTCAGATCGCTGTACTGGTTTCGTAGAAACCCTTAATACTCTAGGCTTCTCTTTTTAAATTGTGTTACACTATTAAATCTGTTTTTTCACAAATGAGGGACTTGCTATTTAATATTGAGTGCTGACTTGCCAAACCTGTAAAACAACAGCGTCATAAGATGTTTTTTTGAACTCACACTCGAACGCAGAAATGTACACATTTCTCCGAATCTTATCACTTCCCACACAAAATAAGGTTAGGAAACCTCATTATGGAAGCTATTTGCCTTAGTTATTAAACATCCGGAGAACCAAGAGGCGGTAATTGAAGAGTGCGTCTGCTTGCATGGGGAAGTATATTCGAATTGGAAGATGATTGGATGGATAATAAATATAATTAGTTACTGGCGAATGAAACTCAGAGTTGGGAGCGAGGTCGAGAAGTGGCAAAAATCAAGGGAATTTTTTGAAACTTGACCACAGCCAGCCAATGTGTAAGAAAGTGATGGTATGACTTCAATATTTTCAATTCTTATGATCTGACATGGCTGTATCGATTGTACATTATATCGTTATCAGCCCTCTTGTGTTTTTCATTTATTCGAATGTGATTTGTTTGAGTCGTAGCTCTTGGAATGACGGTAGGTTAGTAATGAATTGAACATGTGATACAATAATTCGTTTTTATTTCTTTGAAGAATAGGTTTATAAGGTACCATCTCCTTCTAAATGAACATACCTCTGTTTATTCTGCTTCGGTTTATATTTTGGCAATCGTCACGGGCACACACTTGAGCAGATTGACCGACTTTGAAATTAGTTTGTGATAAACACATATAGGTTTTGTCTTATATAGACACTTTGCCTCTTTTTGTCTGAATCGAACTGGCTCAGAAATATGTATGCGTTAAAAAAATAACAACATTGCCTTAACATAGTATAAGTTATTCATTTTATTACAAGTAATGTATCCGTTTGCCCCTTTTATTTGATACCAAGGTCAGAAGCATTCGTTACCTGGTTTAACACTGTTTTTATTTTGACATGAACATATATTTCATTCAAAGATACGCCACTAAATATTTCTCACTAATAATCTCTTCCCAGATTTTGATAGCGAGCTAAATATTACCTCAAAAGAGAAGCTCCTTGTGAAGCGGCTTATTAAGAGGTACGAGAAGCAAGGCAAAGAAGGGCGTCCTGTTGTCAACACGTCAGATGCCGTTGACGTGATGTTTGGTCTGCATCTCATTCAAATAGTCGACGTGGATATCAAAGACCAGGTGCTCAAAACCAATATTTGGTATGAATATGTAAGTATCTATTTTCATCATTACATAATGTCATGCACGATGGTTTACTGATAAGCACACATTGTAAACTTGAAAGTGAATGCAAGCACGAAAACCTGACTGTTTAGTTTTAAGGAGGGAGGGGGAGGGGGCAGACATGTCATTTTTTTTATAAACTTTGCGTCTACAACTTTAATGCCCATTTGCAACCATTGTCAAACTAGAATTCAATATTGAAAATTTAAACATCTCACGGTCTACATCATCAAATAAACAACCACTCAAGTGAAAGGATGCTCAATTTGTGACTTCAATTTTGCATGCTTCTCCAAATCGTTTGAGAACTAGCTGCCAATTTCATTTTAAGTTTGGTAAATTGAAACCCTTATCCATAACTAACCTTTCATTAAAGTGTGATCATTTCAATCTCACAAACAACGCCAACATCGCCAAATATCCTAGAATTGTGCTTAAACTAAAAGACATCTAGTTCTTTATCTGAGCCCAAGTCGACAAGAGTAATAACTTTGCGTGTCTGTAATCAGCCCTGAAGCTTTACATCGGGTAATAGTATTATCTAGGAACATTAAACACTGGAAAATATCGGTGTAACTATCCACATTACGAATGGAATAGGTTTTCGAGGACGACTCACAACTAAAGCTTTGGGCTCAATTGTTGTCCTCTCACTCAGAGTTACTATAAACTTTCAATTAGTTAAGAGAGTGAGAGTAGTGTAGTGATAATGACCAATAAAGTTCTGATTGCTGGACTGCCAAAGACCTGAATCTATAAAACAGCTCAGACTTAAATTAAACTATGTTTTAGCTAAAATAGGTCTGTTGACATAAATTAGCTGAGGTTATTTTTCTGTGTTAGTTTATTGAAATGTTTGGTTAGTTGGTTGGTATTTTATTTGAGAGCTCAATAATTTAAGGATACTAAAGAATGCCACAAGTTACAACTCATAATGCAAAAACAAGTTCGAAATAACAATTTAATCATTTGAAATACAAAAAAAAACATATCAATAGTTCAAAGTATTCATTTCCAAAAGCAAATGTATTCATTTTATATGTATGATAATACCAACACATTGATATGCATAAGGACTTATATAAACAAACAACGATCTCATCAGTGAGATTAAGAGACCAACTCAAATACAGTTGCATTAAAAATAAGAAAATAAGTTATGATATTAGTTCATCTTTACATCTTATTTCTTATTTGATGACTGTCTATAATGACACTTATACTACAAAAATCAGACATAAATGTCACCTCATGTTTAGGAACATTCAATTTTGTCATGCCTGTCTTCAAATAATTTTGGCCAAGACTTCCAAAAATCAAAACAATTACTTCGGTATAAAAACCAAAATCATTAATCCAAAGTTGTATACTAATGGTAAATATTTATTACATTTTGATTAGTCACATTTTTGCAAATGAGCGTCAAATGGCACAGCCATTTCTATTAGTCTGACATTTTGTTCTTCATTGTTTATAACAACTCCATTGAATTTTTGGTCTTTCTTGTCGTGCTTGTACTGCGGTCTAATACAATGTCAAGCCGAAAGATAAAATGTACTATGCAATCATAAAATGTTACTCATGTATTCAAAAACAAAAATGCTTTACTTCTGGAAAGGAAAAGTCACATCTTGACAAATTCAGTTTCATTAATGTATTTTCTTGAAACTTGAATTACCGACCTTTCTATATATTATATAATCATTCGCTTTATCTTCCTTTCCTCCAATATCCGTTCGTTGTCCTCCTTGATCTTCGAAACGAAGTGATGAATGTACAGACATTTACTTGAAAACATGCTACTAGCTAATTCAACGATTATGTAGTCGGCATAATAGGCATAGTCTCTGGATAGTAATGTATAACAAGATCAAGCATCACACGTATTGTATCATATGTCAGCATTCAGTAATGTCTAGTTACTGTTCAGATTGAGATACAAAGTAAGTTAAATTGCCTCATTACCTCAATTGTTGTATTATGCCAATTGGCGAACCATGGATGTAGTCGCCTGATTTCCTAATGTTGACTCATAACATCGACCCACGTATTGCATTTGTCACAGCAGAAAGTCATTCTGCAAAGTCAAATACTGATACTGGCTTATTTTAGGCATGACATGCATAGGCTACTACTACGGTCCCGAACTTGATGATTCGTTAACAAATTCAAATGAATACAAATAAAGAAAATAAAAATGACAATATTCATGCAGAACTAGTTGAACCGAGAGTTTATTTCTGATTACGGGATAGCTTGCTAATAATCTACGTTCTTTGCCTCTGGCCATATTATAAGACAAAATCCATGGTTAAATTTGTGACAATTAGACCGGGCTTTGACATTTTGTAGGGATGTAATTATTAACTTTACGGCATTTGATAAAATCAATAGCTTTATAATAGCTTGATAACGACAAAAGCTTGTGAATGCACATCCGGTAATCGAACCCGTGTACTCCGCGTTATTTACTGAGCTACTGTATTCTTAAGGGTTTATATTAAGTTACAACGCCATTGGTGATGGTATGAAGTTGTTTTCTTGACTATATTATTGTATGTTAAGAAAATACTTAAATACATAAGAATCTAGAATGAACAGGGACTGTTTCACGATTCGGCAAGAATATAAACCCATGCCATGTTACGACTTTTTTTTATACTAGCGACTTCATCACGTCGGCGCTACCCGACTTCATCTAAGACTTCGATCAAAAGAAGACGGAGTAGAAAGAAAAGAATTAAGTAACAAAAAATAAATCACCCTAAGGCTTTCAATGCATATAAGTCCTTAAAAAAAAATCCGACTGCAAAACTTCGCGCCAACACCCCCAACAGTTTGAAGAATTACAAAAAGGAAAACAGTATCGAAAGACGAAAAGGTCATTAAGAAAATGTTAACCCCTGCAGAAAGGGGCTTCCCGACAAATTCCTCCATACTATTTCAATGATACAATGTT
>JAUUEB010313453.1:0-12780 GCA_032362205.1 Clione limacina
AGATTTGTATCCCGGAAGGGAAGATTTTCCACCTGCAGTCTTTGATCTTGACAAACTGTTGAAATAGATCGAGTCTTCAAACAGCCCTCAGTAAGGAATCTTAAAATTCTGTGGCGACCAGTCCTTGCTCACCTCACTTTTTGTTTAAAATTCATTGTACTGCCGCTCGCGAAGTATTGTTACTCCAAAATATAAAAAAATAACTTCAAAAGTCCCTTGGTGTTACACTTAGGGTGCTCTGGAGGCTGGCATGTCTGAGAATGGCTCGTCTGGTTGTTAAAGTATGCCTATAAAACACAGAAAATGTGGTCCAAGTAGCTCTCAAACCATTTCTTCTTAATCACTTGAACTAGAAAATACAAAAGCGTGTACAGAAACCATGCATGAATGGTTTCTAGAAATATAACTCAACCAAGGTTTGGCTATTTGTGTAAAATTTCACTACTTCCAACAACTGTCATGTAAACATTCCTCAGTAAATGGCAAGTTTATTTAAAAATGATTCAAATATTTCAATATTTGAGTTTTCTCATGAATATTTATCAATTTTAAAATAAACTAATTAGCATATTTTTGTATTTATTTTTAACTCATTCAATTGTTTTTAGTTTTTATACCCAACAGTTTATCTAGCGACATTTATAGCTGAAATATTATCAATTCATTGTATTAATGTAAGTTTGCACTAAATGACCTGTCAGGGGCAAAACTCACTGATAGTGATATGATATTTTTGCAGGTTGTAAGAAATAAATAGTCGAGATGTCTAACTTGTTGAAAAAGTTGTCTCATAAAACCCTAGGGGGTCTCAGTGGCCAGCCGTCTATCAACTTTACAATGAATTAAAATAATGTGACCCTTTAGAAAAAGGAGCTCTGAACCTGTACTTTTAACGTTAATTGTTGAAAAAAAACAGTTGTTCATACAATATTGAATCCAATATCAACAGAAACAAATTAAAGAAAATCATAACAATTACCTTAACCTCTTGTGACATGAAAATATTTGAATGAGCAATGCTTTTTCACTTACAACACCAAGTAGTAGATCATGCAGACTTTCAATTTGTTGACTGTAAGAATAGAGGGGTATATGATGAATTGTTACATG
This sequence comes from Clione limacina, assembly GCA_032362205.1. NCBI lineage: Eukaryota > Metazoa > Mollusca > Gastropoda > Pteropoda > Clionidae > Clione > Clione limacina. Next base: position 1,111 of record JAUUEB010313453.1, read on the forward strand.
TCTTGAATGATGTTAATTCTCATTTAGAAACTATTGGATCATCTGTACATGTTCTACAATTTTCCAAGTGCTTTTAATACCATACAACCCCATATTCTTGCAGATAAGCTCTTAAAAATTAATGTTTCACCTTCACTGATTCTTTGGATTTTTAGACTACCTCAGTGACCGACCACAGTTTGTTAAACATAGACGTCCGTCTTCTTTTACTGAAAAAGAAAGTAAAAAATGTTTGTCTGATATACTTTTCCCACATACTTTGTTTACCAACACTGGAGGCCCTCAAGGAACAGTTATTTCCCCTTTACTTTTTCCCTATACACAGCTGACTGTTGTGTGACCCACAATGACTGAAGCCTGGACAAATATGTTGACAATACTGCATTGACAGGTAAAATCATGAACGATAACAACCTACATTACAAACACAAAATTTACAACTTTGTGACATGGTGTTACAATAATTTCTAAGAACTTAACGTCAGTAAAACAGAAGAAATGAAATTCATTTTAGACACAATAAGGTAACCCAGATCCCATTTTCATTAAAGTAGCAGAAGTACAACGTGTTGATATATACACATATATATGTGTTGTTATTGACGATACTTGGACACAAAACACATATCAAGTTATGAAAAAACTCAATACTCGCAGGTACTGTCTTAGAAAGTTCGTTCAATGTCAGTCAATGTTCTGAAAATGTTCTACTTATCTGTTATCTATAGTGTCTTGATCGTGTGTTTGTGGGAGAGCAAGAGAGAGAAAGAGAGAAGAGAGATGTTTATAGATAGTCCATTAAATATGTTTTTCAACATGTCATATCTTGTAAATTTAACTGTGATATCTTATGTTTTATGTTTATATATTTAAAGCTAATGTTAATTATTAAAGCCTGCAATAGAGAAACTTATGTTGATAATCAATATTTTTTAATAATTTCTGATAACTCTTGCTTTTCAAGCCTTTTTTATGTATATTATGTTTGATTCATATGAGGAACATAATCTTAATGTCCATGTTTTATGGATGAATATACAATCTTGTATATTGTATAAGGACAATTTTAGAAAATTATGAGTTAAACTAAAAATAATCTTTAAATATGCTAACTCTATATCTATGACCGAATATTCTCACAGTTTAGTGAAGAAGAATAGTTCTTGAACTCTATTCATTTGTACATAACAGTTACAGATTAAGATATAATTTTTCTAAATCCTAACACCAAAGCACCTACAAATGTATCAAATGCAAGAAACAAAAGAGTTGTTCTCATATTTTTAACAATTTTTAAAGATTATAAGCTACTGAAGCTGACTTTATAGTGAGAGTTTAAAACATGTTCTTATGATCAATAACCTGTTTTATTCCAAGTTTTTCAAGCTAAGTGTAAAATGATAGATGAGTTTTACCAATAACATACCAATTTTGACAAGTATAGATAATTGTTTCATGAAGATTAATTTCATGTAAGAGCAATTATTCGTAATTTAGTAATCAACTTGCTTTGAAAATGTTACTGTCTTAACATACTGCTGATATGGTTGAAAAAGTACAGGTACTTGAATAACAACTAAAAAACACTATAAAAGAGTTTATCCAATAAAAGGTGTACCAACAAGTCAAGCTTATATGTTGCTAATAAATTCAATTGAAGTTTTATTTCGTCTTTTAGATAGAAGGCTATACATCATCAGAGATTCTGTAAATATAAAATATAACACTATAAGTTATAATACATTAATGGTTATAAAGTATAGAAACAATACGACATTTCAATTATCACAATACAGCATAGAGAAAAAATTTGATGGTCAATGTTCTACTTCTTTCAGGTTTCAGAGTTTACTTTTTGTATTGGAAGTGTTGAACATACTGAATCTATATTGGTAGATTTTCCAAGCTTTTAACAAGGTTCTTCAAGTAAATTTCCTCATCAAATGAAATATTATTGAAAAAGACAAAGTTTTCATGAAATAATCTTTTAGTAACAGGTCACAAAGAGTTATAATTATAGTGGAAGTATCATCGCTCAAGTTTTATAAGATAACTATTTATGGCCCCTCTTGTTACTTATTTACATATGCTCTTAAATGGCATTTTTTTAAACTACATTCAGCAAACAGTTTACTTAAAATAGAATAGAAGATCTTTTTTGTTCAAAAGGCAAATTTGAGTGGAGGTTTCATAAGAACATTCAATATGTTTATACAACAAAACATTCATTCAATTCAAGAATTCAAACATCCAGTATAGTATGTGCAGCGTCTAATGCTACTACTAGATTTGCAATGAATAGTTATAACCAACATGTTAATAGACTTAAACGTATTGGATTTCTTTGACTTTTATAATAATTTTTGTGTTTTATTTTTTTCAGGTTCTTTGGTCAACTTTCAGCATACTTACTGATTTTACAGGACTGTTGCTGTCTCCAGAAAGATGTCAAAGCTTAAAATCATTTGATTTCTGTCTTGACAGGAAGGAATGTTTGATGGCATAACAGGATGTTAGACGTCATATCAACAATACTTATTGAAGTCTAAATAATAAACCTTTGTTAAAATGGAAGACAGTCTTGATTTTTCAAATGTGATAAAAAAAGAAATTCAATGTGAGGATAGCCATCCTGATTTGATAAAAAAGGAATTTGGGATATATAGCACTTACAGGAAAAATATATTAATCGAAGATAGTGTGTGTGAAATTGCAAATGTGAACAATGAAATGATTGTAAATCTAAAAGACAGTGGTAATGATGTAACCGAATTCAAGGAAGAAATACAACATTGCGATTGCCAATTTTCTTTGGTAAAGGATGAACCAGGAACATTAAGCATTGACACTGATAACATATATCAGCCATCAAATAAAGTATGTGACATTTCAAATTTGAAAAATGAAACAATTTTGAATGTTAAAGATGTAAAAATTCCACCATCAAACCAAACGGAGAACAATGAAAACTACACTGAAGCAGAAGATCTTTCTGAGAATGAAATAAAATTGCCACTTTCAATGTCGAACATAGATAAAGAATTAGAATATACTTCCAATAAAGACAGTGATAAAACAAATATATCTGAATCAAAACAGATGTTTATTCAAACGGATGAAACACCTCAAAGATGTCATGTTTGTAAAAGATCATTCAAATATAAAGGCGCTTTTACAAAGCATATGTTGGTTCATACTGAAGAAACACCCAAAAGATGTCATATCTGTACAAAAACATTCAAACGTAAAAGTGTTTTAACAAGACATATTTTGATTCATACTGGACAAACATGTCATGTTTGTGAAAAATCATTCAAACGTACAGATGATTTAACAAGACATATGGTGATTCATACTGGACAAACACGTCATGAATGTCATGTTTGTGAAAAATCATTCAAACGTAAACATGATTTAGCAAGACATATGTTGATTCATACTGGAGAAATATCTCATAGATGTCATGTTTGTACAAAATCGTTCAAAAGTCAAATTATTTTAACAAGACATATGGTTACTCATACTGGAAAATCATGTCATGTATGTCATGTTTGTCAAAAATCATTCACACAGAAACAAGGTTTAACAAGACATATGTTGGTTCATACTGAAGAAACACCTCACAAGTGTCATGATTGTGAAAGATCTTTCAAATGGATAGGCCAGTTAAGACAGCATATGTTGATCCATACTGGAGAAACACCTCACAGATGTCATGTTTGTAAAACATCATTCATTTATAAAGGTAATTTAACAAGACATATGTTGCTTCATATTGGTGAATTACCTCACAGATGTTATATTTGTAAAAAATCATTCAAATTAATAAGCCACTTAACACAGCATATGTTGATACACGCTGGACACACACGCCATGAATGTCATGTTTGTAAAAGATCCTTCAATCATAAAGGTAATTTTAAAAAACATATGTTGCTTCATACTGGAAAAACACCATACAGATGTGATGTTTGTATGAGATCATTCAACTATAAAAATAGTTTAACAAGGCATATGCTGGTTCATAATGAAGAGAGGATTAACAACATTGTTACATCAAGTAAAGACACTGAAGAGCTAAAAAATATACACCCATTTGCTGCCTCAGAAAGGCATCTTAACTTCTAATGAAATAATTGTGAATTTCTAGAAAATGAAGTTTCCTTGAAGGAAAAACAAAAGCAGATTATGAAAAAGCTCAAGATTAAACTTACATTTTGATGACATTTAGTCAGTAACGAATTTCACAGACAAAATACAAATTTCTTTGTATCGATGTAATAAATAATTGTGGAATCAAATTTAATCTCAAAAATACTAAATCTCTACCTTTTTAACTATATGGACTATATGTAAATATTACTTTGTTATTTCAAAAAGTGCATTGTAATGAAATGTAAAATACTTTTATCTTTGAAGCAGATGAAAACTTCAATAATAAATATATCTGTTGTAGCAAAGCATCTTAGTCAGAATAATTATTTTTCCATTGTTTTCCTCAGTTTAGATTTTCATACAAGATTATGGTATCTTGAGATGTGTGAAAAAATAATTAGGATTTAGTGTTAAGATATTTAAATTATTGACTTCTAAACTTTTGGGTAATAAGAGTTGAATTCAAATATCATTTATTTTTTTAATTTCTGGAAAAAAAATTACTATGTCAATTTCAATCTAAATCAAATTGTTGAAAAACAGTTGTTTTTAGCACACTTTGGATATTTCATCATTTAACTAAAAGATATAATTGCATTTTGACAGGTTTTCCCAAATAGAAATATACAAGGAAAAACATATTTCTGTTATTATGTCAAGGATATACTCGATAAATATGCTGTTGAAATTAAAAAACTTTTTTACATTAATATGTCTCTATATGTTTGTAAAAGACACTAAAGGTTTCTCATACTTATTTCTTTCCCAGTAGAAAAATGTTAATTTTTCTTATCATATTAGACATTTAATTTCGACTGTATATGTGTATTTGTAATGTTTATAGTTTTTATTATGTTTATTAAGAAAAAGAACATATATATTGTTAACAAAAACAAACATAGGATGGTATTTATTGTAATTCATTTTAAACCAAAGTTGCCAAATGTACAGTTTACATTTTTGTTCAAACATGTTCAATGAAATTGTTTTGTTCTGAATAAAGACAATATTGAATCTTTAGCAACTTTTATCTGGTTTATCTTTGTTTTTAGCATAAATCATTATACAGTAGAGCCCGGTTATAACGACCTCGGTTTTAGCGAGACCTCGGATATAGCGAGCAAAACAAAAAGCCCTGTTTTTTACTTATATTATATAAGTATTTTAAAATCGGATATAACGAGATAAAATCCCATGGAGACTGGATATAACGAGGTAATTAGCAGTCAAGTTCGATTGACAAAGTCGGAAAATCAATCTCAGTTAGCATAAAGCACAAGTTAACGTCGACTCGACAGGTCGAAATTAAAAGAAACACTTCTCAAATCAATACATCTGAGAGGGGCGTGTCATGCAACTCTCATCCCATTGTTAATAACAATTGCTACATGGTACTGTCGCCTGACTAGAGGTCATGTTGACAAAACCTTTAAAATCTCTGTTTTCGGTGATCTCGGATATAGCGAGAGACCGGATATAACGAGCAAATCGCCCAGTCCTGTCGACCTCGTTATAACCGGGTTCTACTGTACTGACTTTCATTTAACAACATCTTTCTCAATTTTCTTTAAAAACTATAAGGGCATGTATCTTGTGGTAAAAAAATGTCTCAAATCATTTACCCTCCATAACACTTGACAATCATAAAGCTGAAGAAGAAGACATACCATTTAGGTTGAAGGATTAAAAAAAATTCAGTTAAAACCAAAGACAATCCATTTTATTTTTTATCTCATCTCATCATGTAAAACTACCACTTTAATCATGCAAGTTTTGACACATTGTTAATTAGTTTCACTCAGGTTAAGACAATTCTTTCATGTCCTTTGATGTTGCTAGCCATGTAGATGTCACCATTGAAGAAGTCACAAGATTTGTTTCATATCTCTTTTGCTTTACATACAATTAAGTTTTAATGAAAACCTGCTTTCTTGTACAATTTTAATTGTTTAATTCTCAAACATGTACAAATGTTCAATCCAGATTGAAGCTATCAAATTTCTTGCAAAGAAGAGAATTTTTTTCTTGCACAGCGTAAGTGTTCCAGTTCTCATCTACTTCTTTAAAGCTTGTTATCACTTACCAATGTAGGCTTTGTTATTACTTTAAAAGTTATAGAACAATTAATGTTCCCATATTCACTGCATAATATATGCAATTTAGTTTATGGCAAGTCTGAAAAAATTGATTAAATTCAGGACTTTTACTTCAGTAATGGATTTCTCCCATAAAACCAAACAGAGAAGGGGAAAGCTATAGTCATGCATCACTTGGTTAGGGTTTTTAGAATTCTATAGCATGCTGTTCTAGGCTTGTTATCTATGAGAAAATACCATGAAAACCCTTAGTTATGCTTGAAAACAATAGAAGTTAAATAACAAATTTATTAAAGTGTTGAACTATTCTTCAAAAGCCACATAAAAAACAATAACAGGGTTTTCCACATATTACAAAAACAAAGGTGTGTTGGGGAAACATGCACATGAATTTCCATAAATATGTGAAACATTTTGATAAGTGCCACATTTGATAAGCCGGCCAAAATAAAATGAATCAATTGATTATCTTGTTTAAAAAAATATAACATTAAATAACAAAAATAATTGTTTCCAATACATCATTAAGATAAAAGGTAACAAATATTAAAACATAAAATAATTTCACAAAACAATCAATGTAATGAAAAGTGTGAAACTTTTTTTGTAAAGAAAATGCATGGCATAACAAGGCCAAGTTTGTGACTACCACCAAAATAGATCTAAAAGTTATACATTTCTATCAATACATGGCATCATGTACGTGTCCTACCTTTATAAGGATAATAATGCTCGCAGTAGCCAACAGTGAGAAAAAGAAGGCTATGATCATCATGATACCTCCAGCTGCTCCACTTCCGCCTACAACAGTTAGGCCATTAATCCAACCTCTGGACACACAAGATGTTCAGACATATATCATCACTTAGTCAACAACACAAGGGATAACATTAAGCAAAATACAAGACAGGGCATCATGTAATTGTCCTACCTTTATAAGGATTATAATGCTTGCAGTAGCCAATAGTGAGAAAAAGAAGGCTATGATCATCATACAACCTCCAGCTGCTGGACTCCCGCTTACAACAGTTAGGCCACTAATCCAACCTCTGAACACACAGGACACAAGATATTCATACATATATCATCACTTAGTCAACAACACAAAAGAATCCCATGTCGTTAGAGGTTAAGATATGAAAATATTAAAAACTGAAAGGAAGATACCAAATATGGGAGTGAAATTTTACATATGTCACATGTCTTATTATTATCACTATCTGCATATGTTTAGTTACCAGGGCACAGATTTTTTTTTACTATATTATAAGTTCAAGTTAATATCACAACTGTCCTACTTTATTTTTTATGATAGATTTCCCTAAGCAGGTGAAATGTTGATCAGGACAATTTTCTTTAAAAAGCTCCTACTACAGATCAATTTCTCAAAGACCAGACAGTGTAAGATTTGCAAATTGCATACATAGTAGGTGACAATCAAAGATGACTTGTTCTAATTGTAAGGCGTGTAGCCAGGATTTTGAAGGGACAAATTTGGATATAATAAAATCAATGTCCGTGAAGCGGGCGAAAATGTTGAGATTCGATATAAATAGTGCAAATTTAGGGCTTTTTTAATCTCGTATGAGTATAAATGGCCGCGAAGCTGCTGAAATTTTGAAAATAAGTAAAAATTTGTAGAGCTTTTTGGATCGAAAATGGGACCCTATGTCCCCCCCCCCTGGCTAAGCGCCTGCTAAGCATTATGATGATCAGCCTCAAGAGGTGGTAACAGGGCGTCTAAGGGGAGACAACTTCAGCTGTAAATTTTCTTCCTATACCCCTTTTTGGTCTTCGCTTGTCACTTCCAACTTGAAAAGCCTATCATCAGTTGCAGAAAAGAAATGTGTGCGCGCTTGATTTGATTGAATTATAACAATGAATTGGACACCACTGCCAGATCAAAAGCTATTTAGGGTGTGTTCACCTGCAGCACTTTTTATCATCTTTGAATTGAATAAAGCTCTGTGGGCTTTGAAAACAATGGAAGATCAGAGACCCTATTCTTAAATTCCTAAAAAGGAGAAAGAGGAAGGTAAAAGGAGGAACTTTGACAGTGTGAAGAACCGAGGGTGTAAACGACCCGAGCCATACTGGGGGGGGAGGGTTAGGCCCCCCTGTAATTAAGAAAAATGGTGCATTTTAGAGCCATCTTCAAAACTAATAAAACCATAAAAAAAAGACTGTTATAAAAACATAGACCAGAACTGATAAACAAACTTATGGTCGAATAACAGAAAAATGCACTTTCAACTTAACTTTGAAAATCATTGAATAGTATTGGTATTATAATTTTGGATCAATTAAAAACATCTTTAAAACTTTTGTATCAGTATCTGTATACCCATTTGAATGAGTCACAATGAAAGACAAATGTACTTCAAGCAATAAACTGGTGCTAGCCAGTCAAGAGGAACATTTAGTTGACTGCTACCTGTAATCAAAGATGCATTACATTGGTCACGCTCAGTCCACCAGAACTTAGTTGCCAGTATAAGACAAATTACAACTTTTTTAAGTGATAAGAAAATCGGTTCTTTCAATAGTGAAAAGGGGAGAATCCCAAATCTCTGAATAAGGAATTTTGTTAAGTGCTTGGAAGGTAACAGCCATTTAAAAAATGCACAATTGTTTTTGTGTTTGCAGTATACACAATGACAATGTCAAAATTTAAACATCCCCTTGCAGAGGATTCATTTTTTGCATTTAGCTTTGATGTATGATTTTTTTTTTTAAATCAGTTTCAAAGACAATAGGAGCTCAGATTGAGAGAAAGAGAGAGACAAGTGGGTCATCTTATCTGAGATAAATAGGAGAAATCTGCTATATAGCAGCAGAATGGGGTCTCTGCTGCATAGGGTCATCACCCTATATGGCCACACCCTAAAATGTTATAAGAAATGCAGTTTGATGAGAAATCAAACTAGTCTGTCTCAGTTCTGACTATCAATGGAAAGGAAATACTATACAGTGATATAACATTAGATGAAAAACAGGAAATCATTCAGAAGTTTTATAATCTAAATAACATTCAGTCATGTGTAGCTAGAGACTGTGATTATCAGCTTTGTCTGTTTCCTAAATATGGAAAATAGAAAAAAATCTGACCTGCTGAGCAAAGTGGAAATGCTTCAATAAAAAAAATATGTGAAGAACAGAGAATTTTCTTTTTATCAAAAATTCACGTTGTTCTATGTGTTCCACTTAGGTAAACATACAAAAACGTAGCAGGTCAAAACCTACACTGACTTTACCAACTGACTTTACCATCCAACTGTTCCTCTTAAGTGTCAGATCATTGCTCTTTTGTTATTTCCCATACGAGTATGGATACTGTAAGAAATACTCATATGTCCTCTTGAGTAGAAAAAACTATTAAACTGTATGCCAATACTTTTTATGATCAGTACTGTACCCAGGAAGTAAATTCTTTGACTAATTGAAAATATACTCAAATACTTTTGAGCTGACTCGATCCAACTCTAGATTTGATTAATTTTTTATTTCTTTTCATAAAACCAACAAAAATATCTCAATTCAAAACGACATGGGACTCTTATACACATGTCAAAGTACACAGTCTGAGTCTTAAGGAGTTATCTGGAATTACATTAAAAAAACAACTGTATTGTGATTTTAAAGAAAAGGCAACAAATCAAAGGTTGCCCACTTCTCATATGAAATTGGGATATATTTGGAAGTTTCTGCTTTTTTAATAAAAAGGATAGATAAGAGCCTTTTGTAAGAACTCAGACTGCATAGTTGGATTAGCCTGTGGACAGTTAACCAAATAAGGCATACATTAAGAACAATCAAAGCATTATACACAACAAATCTATGTTACAATTGTTGTGTTATTGTAAACAGTGAGTAGAAAGAAAGGTGAATGGTGCTTGTTTTTTGGGGGTGTGCGAATGCCTTGGTCTTTGACATTATAACATTGATAATATTCCAATGTAAAGTCATAGCTTCCATAATGACTATGCTTTATGAACATTCATCTGAAGTTTACTAAATCTAAATGTGGGTTTTTTGTTAGAGATCAAAAACAATTATATCTCAATGTTACAACTAATCCTTTGGGTCTTTTAAAGTAACATTGGATCATTAACAGCACAGCCTAACCATCATTTATTTTTCTCCATCTTTTTATTCAATTGTAAGTAAAGTAATTAACAGTAATACTTTTACTTAAGTAATCACTGAAAATATAATGATATTCCAAAGCTAGATTAGGACATTTCTATTACGACTCAACAGTATGCTGTAAAATTAAGTTCATACATCTATCACTTTTCTCTCTATTTACAAACAGTAGAAACCACATAAATAAAAATGCTTGGGAAACAAAGAAAATTTCAAAAAAAGCAATTTTCTATTTTAAAGATTATATTTTATTGGAATAAAGAGGGATAAAACTAAGTTCTTTTTTATTTATGTAATTTTGATTTAAGAGGTTTCAACTGTTTTAATAGTTTATGGAAGTATGACTTTATAAGCAAAATATACACACACCAAATTTCCAAAATAAAGTGAGTGAAATTTCCAAAACCAATCCTGAAAACCTCATTGAGTCTTTCTCTAGCTAAGGAAAAAACAACATAATGGGGTAAGCAAAAATAACATGCACCACAACACCCATGAGAACACCAAGAAGGTTTGAAATACAAAATAATGAGCAAGAAAATGACTGGAAAATACAGCATGCAGTGAGCGACAGGACTACTTTGAAACAACCAGTGACATTTTTCCTCCCAAACTACCTTCACTAGGATGACACAAGAAACAACTGCCTGGATCCCAAAAAATATTCCAATGAAAATCATGATCAGACCAACTGTGATATAGTCTCCAACCACAGTCAAACCTGAGATCACTCCACTGACAAAACATTGAGGAAGAAATCATTTATCAAATAGAAAATCATATTTGTGAATGAGAATTAAACTTTATCAAAGTAATCAAAAGAACACAACTATTCAATAAACATAAAACAAAGAAGCACCTTGACTTTTAGAACATGTTGTGGCAAAATATGCCTTCAAACAAAAAAGGAAAAAAATATAATGTAAAAAGCAGTCTTCCAAAACAAAGTTTTCAATATTTTGCCTTGAATTGGGGTTGATACTTTTCTTTTTAACCAACTTCTAATAAACATAAAACAAAGAAGCACCTTGCTGGAAAAAGGTGCCTTCAAACTAAAAAGATAAAAAAAATGAAAATATAATAACCAGTCTCCCAAAACAAAGTTTTCAATATTTCCGACCACCCACAATTTATTTGTGGTGGGAGGTATGTTTTCACGCGCGTTGGAACCAATGAAATTTGTATCTTTGTTTGTTTGTCTGTGCTTCGATAACTTGAGTAAAAAGACAGTAATCAAACTTATCTTTTGCACATGGGTCACAACCCTATTCGT
>JAUUEB010313564.1:0-12780 GCA_032362205.1 Clione limacina
CCACATCAACACAGAATGTCCCAATGAGGCCTGATGGCATTGAGTCAATACTTTCACTTTGCTAGTGTGATATCCCTGGGTCAAATCAGGCGATATAATGTACATCATCAAACAAATTTAAATAAGCATCGTGTTTCAAAAAAAGCAAGACAACTGTATACTGCTACTCTCCACGGAATTGGTCTTTGATTGCAGCATGTCGCCTTCCATCATATATAAGCGGTGGCTATTAAGGCCAGCGTTGGTTCTCAGAACAGTGCACTTAGATGTGTTGAACGCCATACCCCACTCAATTGCCCACTTATTTTCAATAAACACATCTGAGGACGTTTCTATATAAGGTGTGCTGAACGCCATGCCCCACTCATTTGCGAAAAGGCCTGTAAATAAGGTCAGGCAATCATCTGCAAAAAGTGTGCCCGATGACACAATTGAGAATCTGTAAAAAGATAAATAAAAGTGCTTCCTTGTAACTTGCTCTCATTTTTATTCTCTCTTTTTACAATATTTAAAGACTAATTCCCATGAACCCGGGAAAAAATTGAAATGTAGTATGGGATTCGGGGAGAATTATTTTTTTAAATGCAAGCACGTACAGTGTCCCTAAAACATATGTAGGCTTTTAAAGAGGTAGGGAATTAATTAATGCATAAGTATATTTATGTTTTAAATTTCATCAAATTTGATTTTCAAAATGAGATCAACCTATTGACATAATGCCTTATTCACAGGTATTCGTATACACCAGAAATGATCATTATTGATAATCTATTTACTCCAACTGATCTTTTATATTTTATTACCTTCCAGATTAAGTGGTGCTTCTCCATTCTTGGGTGATACACAACAGGAAACATATCACAACATCACAGCTATTAACTATGAGTTTGATAACGAGTATTTCGAGAGCACTTCTGAACTTGCCAAAGAATTCATTCGTAAACTCCTTGTGAAAAGTATAAGGTATTTATGGTTTTCCATCATGTCATTTTTTCTTAATAGTATTTGTTCCTAAAATTGAATGTAGTCAAGGGTTGTTTTTGTTAATTATGTTGTCATTTGTTGTGTTGTTATCTGAATTCGAATTAAATGAAACAAATTCCTATGATCTTTTAACTTAAAAAATGTTCTGATAAGGCGTAATCCTGTGTAACGCCAGGTAAACTGGCTAGATTCTTAAGAATTATGAAGAACAAAGTAGAATATTTGCAGCACACAAACGTTGCCTTAAAATAGGATATTACATGAATTTTTGATAGCCTTGTATATTTGTTTTATAATTTTTTTGAATTTTTGATATGAAGATGTGACCATAGACCAAGGACACCCTTTTCTTTCTCATTTGCATCATTGTTTTGCTTCATTATTTTGTTAGGGTAAGCAAAAGAACTAAAAAAGACTTGTCTGTTTTCACAACATGCAGTGTTCAGTTATATTTACTAGCAACCATGCTGTCATCTACTGTCAGTTTCCTGTTTCATATTATATTTTGTTCTTAGACCAAATGACTGCTTAGGTTTCTACAAACGATTTGTAACACTTGCTTTTTGTTTTTTCTATCAATCATTGACCTACTTTGGTTGTACATTTTCCAAAGGAAAAGAGCTACAGTTGATGATTGCTTGAATCATGTATGGATCAAGCCTATTGAGAATATTGATGCACTGCAACGGAAATCTGCTGTCATTAACATTGTCAGTTTCAAATCTTTCATGGCAAGAAAAAGATGGAAGGTTTGATATTATTTTGTTTTTGTTTCTTTTGAGTGAAATTATTTGTTAAAAAAAATCAACACATTTACGGCGGATTTTTTCCCTGATCAGATGGCTTTTAACAATTAATAAAATGTCCTTTTTTCTTAAACCCACATTTCATTTTGCAACTTTCAAACAGGAAAGACTAAAAATAAAATGAAAAATTTTAATTGGAAAAGATAAGGGGAAAGAAGAGCTAAATCAACAACATAAATCAAAAATGTTTTATAAAGCTAGGAAAGATCTGGTCAGCATACCTTAACCTCGTGCTTAATAAAAATGGAACAAGAAATTGCAAAGAAGCCTATGTCAAACCAAGATCAGAAATTGACTGTCAAAGAAATTCCTTTTTATCAAGCACTGTGAGACTTTGGGATGCACTATCGTTGGATATAAAGACAAGTGTCAATGCAGATTCTTTTAATAACAGCTTAGGTAAAATTGCAGTCAAGTCTGCAAATAAGTTGTTGTATATTCTTTTTAACCTTATTGTGTGACAATCAAGTAACATGTTTGTTTATTTTAAAGCAGTGGTTCTTAAAAGCCCCCTTTCAGATTTTGGAAAATCCTCGCGACCCCCTCAAAAGCCTGTACTCAAAAACAAAAGCACAAATAGGCCTTAAAATTAATGACTACAAGAATGTACATGATTAAAAACAAAGGAGGGTAATATAGGCATTAAATTGGTTTTAATAATTTAATATAATAGATATATCTTAGACTCACCGATGTTAGTGTGATTACCAGGCACGTAGTCAGGATTTGAAAAAAGGGGGCTACAACATTGGATTGTGTCAAATCAATGGCTGCAAAATAGCTAACATTTTTGAAAATGAGTTATAGATGGTACAAATTTATCCCATTTTCAATATCTTTGTTTTAATGACTTTCACAGAAAATATGTCTAAAGTTAAAAACAAACTTGCAACTCATATAAAATAGCTTTTGGAAACCCCCAGCTTCAGAACGACTGATCTAAGGGATTTACCAGTACTATATTGATTAAATTGAAATATTGAGGATTCATTTCCTGATCGCTCAAATGATTAACTTAACATCCTCAGCAATCAATGCGTATTGTGAGTTTGTGTAATCATCTATCACGGAGTATGTTATTGAGAAAGAGTGCAGATACACTTGGCAGCCGCAATACTTTGGATGAAGAGGTAAGGATTTTATTTTTTGCATTGAAAGGCTTTCATCTAGGCTGCTAGAATAGTAAACTTCTGTCTTCATAAGACATACTCTGGTGCTAGTGTTCATATTCCTCAGCTACTATGCTACAAAGAAGCTGCATATTTGTAGGTTATTTTACAAGCTCAAAACGCCAATAGTTAGTTAAAGATAATGTCAAGTCTCTAAAAAAAAAAAAGATAAAAAAATATTATAACCAATTGTTACAACTTATCCTTATACTCAAAGTTTTGGGTTGTATTCTATCAACGATTGTTTGTTTGGCTGAATGTGTCCTTAACAAATGTATCTATTGACAAATGTTTACAGTTAATGAAAAAAGAGTTTCTTTGGAAGTTAAAATGTTTATGTGTTTCCCACTTTTACGCTTTGTTTGTGTATATATTTGATACAATTGAAATGTCTCATTCTTATATTCTTATGAGTGTTTACCATAAGAAAAGCTCTCATGGATTCCTTTAATTCTTTATGTTATCTGTCTTTGGAGTACTTGAAGAACATTTCATTATTATATTGTGACAGAATAAAAAACAAATGAGAGACTGACTGAATGACTGAAAAAGTGGCTTTAAGACCGTACAAACATACAATGGATCAAAAAATGCCATGTTCTGCGGGTTGTTCATAGCAAACCTGTAACTTCCCTGCTATTACATTCATATATTGTGGACTAAAAGAAAGAAAAAACTATAACTGTTGCCTGACTGGGACTTCAAAAAATGCTGAGTTTGATATTTCCTTTTGATATTCTGCCCTTACAATTAAACATACTAATGCGTTTACCATCAAATTTATAGCATGATGCTTTTATTGTACATACAGGTAGCTTGGGACCAGCATCACATATCATGGAAAAATTACCATTGCATCCAAATAAATCATTGCATTGTTATTTTTTATTCTCTTTCAATATTTTAATCTGACATTTAATTTTCTGATGATGAAGTTTGTCCAAATTGTTGCACAATATCATGACTACATTTCTATTTGAGTCAACTGTTTTTTCAAGCAAGACCATCTTTGAATATAATTAAAGAAGCTACTCTTAATACATTAATCAAGAAAACAACAATCAGTGTTTCAATAAAAAAAATGTGCATCTATTTCTGTGCAAATAAACCCAACTAATTTCAACTTCCTCCCCCTTGCTTCTACACATTGCATGGAAGAGCCATTGTAATTCTTGTCATAATGAAATATTGAACTATTGTCATTGTTATTAAGTCAACAAATATCTCTTACTAAAAATATTGTCATAGTGACAAAAGAGTTTTCAGTTTATTTTTAAAGATATCGGCTATGAAAGACACTTTATTGTCTAACCGTCTAACCCATCCAATGCGCTTGTTCTCAGTGAAGCATGAATCTCTGACCTTTATGCAAAAAGGTGTTTTTTAACGTGAACACAGTTTTATAGAAGTCAAGGCCATCTGAACTCTGAGGGTAAGTCTTTAATGTTGTTCTTAACTTTAAAAAAATGTTGTTGCATCTTATTGTATCACTGCATTTCAAACAATCACCTTTCGCAACTAATGTAATCATTTATGCAAATGTATTTTGATGTAATGCTGGACATAGACTTAAGCTACAATGCTTTTATAAGTGCCAACAAGCACACTTAAATACGCAAGAAGATTAAGCTGCTTTTTTGTCTTTGCAGGTCATTATATTCTATTGAAATTTATACAAGTGCACATTAATTTAAATGCCTAAGATATTCATTTTACAAGAATTAGCAATGATCATTTCAGTATTACTCATTTGTACAGAATAAGTTATGGATAAGAAAATTGTCAGTTATAATGAGCTTCATGAAAATAAAGTTAGCAAGATCAAAAAACGATGTATAGGTTGGGCAAAAAGTCCCACCTTCTTCCTGCCAAATAAGGAACATATTAACATTAAACTTACACAGATGAATTCAGTGATGTCTCATGTATCATATTTTGTGATATCCAGTGTCGTAACTAAGGGCAATGTAGGGATATATTCAGCGAGACTTTGTTCTTCTGTCACTTGGGACCCATTAATTTCTGTGAATTTATGTTTCTTGTCCATGCGCCATGGTTGCCGACCTAATTATCTAAGCTTAAAAACACACCTATGTGAGAAAGTAGGGTTTTCTTAACTTGTTTTCATGAAAAATTGTAGCATCTCTCCTTACACTGGCCTAAGCAATGCCAATGGAAATTGTGTTCTAGAGAATATTCATCGATATGTTGATACATGAAGCATCAATGCATACATCACGAAAGATGTTAAGAAAAAATGTTTATAAATATAACAATTTGGCAGGGTTTTGTGTGGAACTTCTGGCTCAAATCTCTAAAGAGCACGTTAACTTGTGCGAGGTGGCCCAACATTGGCCGTAGCTATGCCACTGGACATTATTTGGAGGACAATTTGAATAATAATTCGACACCTGAGCCATTACTGAATGAACCTCTGAAGTTTCATGTGAAAACATTCAATAATCATGATTGGGCAGAGGTGGGTGGGAGTTTTGGCTCACCCTATACAATGCAACAAATAATTTATAGTATATCTAAGATACAAGTAACCTGTCCTTCTTTGATTGTAGTGTAGTTTTTAATAGAACTGATATACTGATGAAAATTCAGTCAAATGAATATGAATAATAGAAAATTAAAAAATTTGTGAAGTGGACTTATTTACCTAACTTTAAGATGTCAGAGTGAAATACAGTTTTCAATTAAATTAATGTAATGAACATTACTGTTTCTGTATACTTAATTTCCATAGCTTGAATTGAAATCTTATCTTCTATAGGGTCAATGTCTTATCCTTATTAAACTATGCTTGTTGTACAAATAACATTTATTGTATGTAAAGCATGAAATGAATGTCAAAATTAATTATAATTACACTGACATAACAGTCCTTAACATATACAAATTACTTACACTTCTCTAGTGGAGATCAGAAATTATTATTTCTACAGGTTCATAGTTAAGCTAGTTAAGATATGGATTACTTAGATAGAAATACATAGTGATGCTATATGTGACATTTACAGATATGTGCAGTTTGTTTTTTAACTGTACTTACTTTTAACACATATTAACTTGATTGATTTCTGTCCACAGGCTAAGAAGAAGCTGCCAGCTGTCGCTGAGAGTGTCTCACAAGTGAATTCAAAGATTGAAGAAGAACAGAGTAATCCAATGATTGAAAAGTCACTGAGTAATCAAAAAATTGAAGAGTCACAGAGTAATCCAAAGATTGAAGAGTCACATAGTAATCCAAAGATTGAAGAGTCACAGAGACATCCAAAGATTGAAGAGTTACAGAGTAATTCAAAGATTGAAGAGTTACAGAGTAATTCAAAGAATGAAGAGTCACAGAGTAATCCAAAGATTGAAGAGTCACAGAGAAATCCAAAGAGTGAAGAGTCACAGAGTAATTCAAAGATTGAAGAGTCACAGAGCAATTCAAAGATTGAAGAGACACAGAGTAATCCAAAGATTGAAGAGTCACAGAGTAATTCAAAGATTGAAGAGTCACAGAGTAATCCAAAGATTGAAGAGTTGCAGAGTAATTCAAAGGTTGAAATGTTACCAAGTAATTCAAAGATTGAAGAGTTAAAGAGAAGTCAAAAGATTGAAGAGTTACACATTAATTCAAAGATTAAAGAGGTACATATTAATTCAAAGGTTAAAGAGTTACAGAGTAATTCAAAGATTGAAGAGTTACAGAGTATTACAAAAATTGAAGAGTTAAAGAGATATACAACAATTATAGAGTTACAGAGTAGTCCACAGATTGAAGAGGTACAGAGTAATTCAAAGATAGAAGAGTATAAGAGTAGTCTAAATATTGAAGAGTTACAGAGTAATCTAAAGATTGAAGAATTACAGAGTAGTCAAAAGATTGAAGAATTACAGAGTAGTTCAAAGATTAAAGAGTTACAGAGTAAAATTTTAAGTAAAGTTGTTGACTCTAAAACACAGATCACCAAGAATGGTATGAAAGGTGTCATTCCTCAATCAGATGGTATTATTGACGCCAAAAGAGAACATTACACCGCCAAACCAATCTCAGCAAAAATTATGTGACAAAAGACCATGTGCCACTGACCCTGCTGAACAGACATGATGAAAACTAAAGCATATGTGTCTTAGGGTGTTACATGTTACCTATCTCCTTTAAATGGTTTCTACATACAATGTTGTTCCTACAGAATGCTTTTTTGTTTTCTGATTAAAAATTTATTATAGCGTGAAAACAACTACATATAAACATGTATTTCTGCTGCATTAGCTGAAGCAGTCACTTTAAATGAAATGTTGTTATGTATTTTTTGTGAGATTATTTGATACCAAATGACAATGTAAAAGTAAAAAATCAAAAGCTAGGGTTACTAGCTTTTTTAAATTTGCTGTTTTATAAGAGTTTATATCTCGATATCCATTGTATTAAAAAAAATATGTATTTTTCTTTTACGTGACCTGACTCCATCATACAGTTCAACTTTGTGTTATTCTTTCTTTGAACACCTTCAAGCATTGGTTGGTGATTTCAGCCATTTCAATTTTGGTCATGGGTCATGATTTCTGTTATTAAGTGACAACTATATTGGAATAACATTTTTGTGCTAGTTCTTATTAGATGATTTGACACAACCTGCAAAACATTTACTTCTTATATGCCCAATGAAGACAGCTTTATGAAGAAGAAAAACTTATTTTAAAATCCAATGGGTCAAGAGACACAATCTTTTCAAGGTGACCAATCAAATTGTTACAGAAAGCTGCAGGAAGAAAATAAATTACTCTCACTTCTTACATGATCAATTAGGGTGAAATGGACACGCTGACATTATATGAATATCACAAAAACTTGAATGGTTTTGTGAAAAAAACTTAAATACTTCTATCCATAATAAATTGTTTTTGAGCTACTTCAATTCTTAATCAAGTAGATAAAAATATACTGTGTAACCAACCATATTCTATGTGCTTGAAATTTTACATTGTTAGAAATTGTTAGCAAACCACTGTAACCGCCTATTGTTATATTAAAAGAGTGCTCAAATAATATTTGTGAAAATTAAGAAAGATGGTCGATTTGCTCAAAGGTTTTATATGGTTTACATATCTTTATTATTAAAAGATGTTAAGTTCTTGCTCATGGCATTAGTTTGAGAAACTCACTTTGCATCTTAAAGATTTAAAATCTGATCATTTGCTGCCTTAAAAAAGTTTCATTTATTCCTTATTAATTGATACTGTGTGAAAGATCTATAAAACTCCTGTGGACTAGTGTATAAAGTCATGTGCATACTGGGACCCAGTTATTTCTCTTTTACCACAGTGTGTAGGCACATGACCCCATCTTTCAGGTTGGTCTTTGTTTGATTGTGGCAGTATTTTACAGATTAAAAACCTTTTTGGTTGTTTTCTTATTGCAGGAAATAATAAATATTGCTATGTTAGTAAAAAGCACAGTGACTTTTACATGTGACTTCCATACATAAGAAGTTGATTGGGTCATTTGTAAAATGTTTTTGTTAAAGTAGTTGTTAGATTGTATTAATTAAAACATATCAAATATATGTTTCTTTGACATGGACTTGATCATGGCCTTGCTAAAAAGTTTTGCAAATCATTTATTCATTCTTATAACTGATTGGCAGGATCCCTGTTTTCAGAATATGCGTTATACATTTGGGTTAGAAACCCTTTTTTAGCACTGAGACTTGAGACCACCATCTTAGCCTCTTGATTTTGAGCCAACATTCAGTGATCTGTTTCTAAACTTAATGTGTAACACCTGTTGTGATAACAGCTGTGCTTAAAGTCTGTACTGAAGACATTCAAAATGAAACTAATTTGACAGAAATAGAATTGTTGAAAAGAAAGTTGAACTAGTGAACAAAAATATGGCGAGGCAGAGACAATTCAGTTTTTAAACTGATTAGGGGGAATAACTTAGTCTCTTATAATTGCAAATGGGAATCATTGTTGCTTCCCTTGTCACATGTCTTTGGTTTATGAGGTCCACTGAAATTGTAGATAATCATGTATTGTGTAAATATGTAAGTACAACTGAACTATCCACTCTAAACAGTGACCAGCTGTCACTTTTATTTTACGTTTAAAGTCTTTCTGTGTGTCCAAATGGCTTATTATTATAGTACCCGACTATAGGCAGTGAATGTCTTTGTAAGATTACCAAAGTGAATCACTTAACTGAATGTGTGCAAGTGTGTCTTTGTCCGGCCTGTTGGGATAATTATTTCATGTAAAGCTTATTGAGCAGGCCTGTAAGACGTGGAAATGGCGCTATATAAATGCCATGTATTATTATTATTATTATTATTATTATTATTTATCGTTTCATCTGTTGCTAATTGATGACATGCGCAACCAAATTTGGTAGGCGTGAAAACTGTTGATTTTTATTTTGGGTTATTATTGTTCAATCTGTTTTATTTTTGTGATTAAATTCAGTTTCCGGTGCCTTCTCACTTATGTTTATATGTACAGAATGTCTGAAAAAATTGCCCAAATATGTAAAGAAATGACAAAGTTATTTTCTCAATATGTACATTTTTTTATCAAAGGAAATGTAAATTAATGCCATTTTTAAATATCCTGTACATTGGTTTGTTCATCTCTGTGAAGAAGAGTAATGTGCATTGATTATATGTTGTCGTACTGTTACAGTGACATTTGGTCTTGTCTTTTTGTATAACACCATTAAAGGCTAGCATTGTAGCAACAAGCCATTAGGAGTATTTTCCTAGATCTGTTGGTGCTGGGTATGGGAACGATTGTGTTCCACAATGTATGAATAATACATACAGTAGCTTAAGGCATGGGGACATCCCATTACTACTTTATTCAATCTTCATGTTTTTTTGTGCTTGCAAAAGTTTGACATGCATTTCACATCCAGAATGTAGTGTTGGTTTCACAGTTTTGTGCATGCAGATCAGTGGAGATGGAAGTAGTGGTGGTGTCAATGGGTTATATATTATCATTGTGATTAATTGTGTTTCCAGATAATCATCTTATTTTGATAACTTTAAATTTTGACAGTTTAAGTTATCAATCAGTCTATCCAATAAAGCCAATAACTTATATTACAATAACGTACATATATAGAACAGTTTATAAGATCCAATTAATTCATAGCAGTGGGAAAGTTAACTGAAAAATTCGATGAGTGCTTAACAGTGAATGTCAACTATCACATGTAAACTAGATACTTTTTGTTGTCACTAAAGTATTTACAAAATACTTCAGGTTTTAGAGTATAAAGTTACGTTAGGTCCCAACATTCAAATTCAAAATTCTTTAGATTTTGTTCATGGCTTTCAGATAACAAAGGCTTGACTTGTTTTGCTATTCTGACTTGTTTGAACAATTCTATGGAAATGATTTGGAAAGCTTAAAATTTTGATATATAATTCTTGCATAATCCCCAATACCTAATTTGTTCAAATCAATATTTTATAGGTTGAGTTTCAAAATGTGCTATATCTATTAATTTAATTAAAAAAAGATTTATCTTGTTGTTAATAAATATTCTTTGCTTAAAACCTCATATTGAAAAATAGGGGTTTAATTTTTTTATCTAATTATCATAATTACCTTTAAATGTACATAAAAGGAAATATCCTTTTATTTCTATTTCCTTATAAATATTAAATAGATCTCTTATGGAGTCTAGTACGATTTAAGTGCATGAAGATTCTTTAGTTATTGATTTTCACCCAACTGTGGGGAAATCCAACGTTTTGGTGGGTCCTCCCACTTCTAAATTGCCAGGTGAAGTGGAGCTTTTTTCTAGGACTTGATTGCTTTTTATTCCATTGCAATCGAGTCCCAGAAAAAGTTCCACTTCAGCCAGGAATAGCGAAGAGGAGGGAGGACACTCCACAAATTGGGGTTTTCCAACATGTGGGTGAACGTCAATACGATATTGAAATGATTTATAGGATGTTTTGTAACTCGATCATTCATTTTATTCCCACACTCTGTGTACAGTGATATTAAAATGAAATCTCAACCTTACATAACAAAAGGTCAACTAGTCAAGATTCAAGAATTTATGTTCCCTAGGCTCTAATAGGGGTCTAATGATAGGCTACTGGAGTCAGAAGCGAAAGGTCGGGTCATAATATTATTTAGAGCTGTGAGCTTGCAAATGGGAAAGATTTATATATAAATTATTATGAAGATGATACTATTATAATATTAATCCTAGTAGTAAATTGTTTATTGTAGAGAAATCACTTTATTGTCAATATCTTTTAGCTTGATTAACTTGCTCAAATTTTGTTTACTGTTATCGTTTTTTGTACAGGAATTTCAATAAACAAAAATTAACAACATATAATTTGTCACGACTTTGCATTATTTGTGTTGCTTTTGTGTGAATACGTTGACAGATGAGTTAAGAAAAAAGTTCACAACTTTTTTGTTTAACCTGTAGTTGTTTTATTTAGATTCTTGTTTTATGGCAATTTTGTTCTTGCATTGGACAGATTCTATTTACCAAATACATGTCTATGAAGGTTTTCCCCTGTTTTAAAAAACTTTTATCTCTGTTTTCACAATCTTCTTTTCAAATGTTTACTTTTATTGGAAAGCAAGTGGAGGTAATCAAAGTAGTTATAACTATATCATTATCTTTACGTCTGTCGAATCAGGTCGAAGGATTAAAAACAATTAAAATAACCTACGAGGAAGACTCAAGAGTAGAAGGTTTGCTGTAAGAATCAGATCACCTAATCACGTAAGATCATACTGTGGATGCCAGGCTAGAGGCTAGACCGCTGCCAAATTAACAATTAATTATAGCAGGTCTTAGGGATTTATCGACTGGGATTTGAACGCCAGACCTTCCGATTATCAGGCTTACGCGTTCGCTCCCATCTGTGTCACCTAAACTTTGAGGTTTGTAGATTTATTTAGGAAAAATAACAACAACCTTGAGCTGCAAAAGCTGAAAAACAGAGATGGTTTTGATTCCTGTCAGATTTAGATGCCGATAAGACACTTGCACCTGGTCATTTATTTGGAAGAGAATAAGAAAAAAATCTCCTCACCGAGATTCGAAAATAGATCAAACACTTCCCCATCTGTTGAGTTATTCTCAATCCTTATTGAGACTGTTGACATTGTTGCAGTTGTTGTTTGTGATGTTTTTTTGTACATTTACTGTCACGGATAGTTTATGTGTCAACGAACGAACCCTCTGCTTGATAATGTCGGTCAGAAATTGGAGGAATTCGTACATGGGATTTTTACCACTTTTGGCAAGGTTTTAGATGAGGTTAACTTCGTTTTGTTTATTTCCATCTGCATTGAGCATTGATTTTCTGCCACATTCTTCAAAGGTTGAGTTGTCGTATCACATCTTAGAACACATGGTTTCATCTAAATTTAGAAAACCCAGAGAAAGTTGCTACCGGGAATTGTGTTTTTCTGACATTTTTTGCTCTCAGCGGACTCTTAATCTTAGCAAGAACGCTGCTGTGAGAGTTTGAGGCCGTAATTACAGTTTTATTTAACACAACAATAAAATGAACGAAAATGGCTCGACTCTTAAGCAGGTTAGCTATTGTAGGAGCTTGCGTGCTGAACAAAAACAGATCTTGTACGTTCATTTGTAATGTTAAACATTTTGAGCGCCAAAACGTAAAATGGTTCGAAACTATCAAAACGGAAGTAAGAAAACACTGCGCCTGCGTTCATGATGAATTGACCAATACACGGTCAGAAGGTTAAAAGGTCAGCCAAACCGGAAGGATCACTTGCCTATTCGAAAAGGTATCACTTTATGACCTACTTTTCTCCGC
>JAUUEB010313675.1:0-12780 GCA_032362205.1 Clione limacina
TTATATTGTCGTGTCTCTGAAAATCATGAACCCTGTGTAATTCAAATAACATCAGTAATTTGAATTTGTATAACTTCGTTCGTCACTCAAATAAATGGCTCAAGGTTTTCCATAGTACGTGTCACTAGCTAAGACATTTTTTGAACGAAAAATTACTCAAGGCGTGCTTATATTTATTTTTTTTAATTTTCTGATTGTTAACCGTTGTTGTATTCAACGAGCTTCCTTTGAAACATTCTGTAACAACAATTTTCAATTTGTATGCCCAAAGAGCTATGAGAAGATGTCATCGGACTAAATAACCAATAAGAAACTAGAAGGAAATCGTTAAACTTCTTGCTTTCAAATCGACGATGAGGAATAAGATATAAAAGTAACTAAATTGAGGTTATGTAGATCGTGTGAGAGTGATGACTAGAAACTAACTATGAACTCCTGATAATGTAGTTATGTATGATTTTTTGATTATATTTCATACCGCAAAAACCAATATAGGAAAACGTGATAAGATTCCTCCCGTTTCACTGTTAAATCAAGTCTACCTAAAATAAATCAAACAAATAAACCGAGAAGTGGGAGTTGTTAAGGTCGTGGAAATGTAAATCTCCTGAAGAGATTGAAAAGACAAGACTCTCAAAATTTACTCTGATTCCTTGACATATTTTATAATAACTTTCATCCATCAAAACCCATGTAAAGTGAAAGCCGTTTACAAATATCGTTTTGACATAACTTATCTTCAGAAGAGTATTAGGTTAAGTAGTTTATGGAAGATTTATTTTTATTATCTCACTAGTTGCTGAGTCGTGTCTTTATGTTTTGGTAGATTATATAAATTTGTTCTATAAAGACACACAAAAGGTATGTTGCAACAATTGTAACATTTCCCTTTGATAACATAAAGCAGTGATCACTGCTTTAAATATTTGATTTTACATAATAATGATAGTATTGTATCAAAATTATATCAATGTTGCTTTTAAATCGTTTTGGAATAACGTGTGTTTATTTGGCAGCTGCTTAAGCCAAGTTTTGGTAATTTCATCAAGTCAATAGAGGATATTGACATTCGTTTTTCGTTTTCTTCATTGCTCTCATGTGGTTGATGAGAAACAAATAGGATATGATTATGACATATTAAGAAAACATATCACTTTCAAGTAAGCTAATAACTGTAATGTATGAATAAATTAAGTTGAATCGTTGTTATTAAAGTTCTTCTTTGAAGGGTTAGCTACCCTGTTAAGAATGTAGCTGAAGGGGGGTTATCAAAACTATGACATCGAAAAAAGACGAACTGTTTGAACTACGAATGAGATTGAATCACCAAAGAAATTCCAATTTCGAAAACATAAACGGTCATTGAATCTTTTAATAGTATATATAATTACAATTTTTATTAACATGATAAAATTTAGAGTTACATAGCATAAAATGACCAGAACAAGACTGAGAGTCTAATTAACACGAATTTTATTAAAATAACAATACTATTCCCCTATAACATTTTACTTTTTCAGGAACTTCAAACTTGTCATTGATCAGATCGCGATCATAAAATCATTGAAAATCAAGTTCAATCTGTCATTGAAATCATTGTGTTATCACCAAAAACAAAAAGGTGTCATATACCATTATATTTTAAAGTAAGACTCTTACTTTATCAAAGGCGAAAAAGGATGCATTTCCCTTGGGTCATAAGAAGAGCTTTCCTATGACAACATAACCTTTTAACTCTATAATTAGCAAAATTATAGCCCAAGCCAATGGTTTAATGTTGCTTCGAGTCCAGTTATATCCCCGGTTGCGCTGAAAGGGCTGTCTTGTGTTTTTGTCTTAAATCATCCTTCGGGAGAAGTTAATTCTTATTTTCAAGGAAACTCTCGATAACTGGGCCAGTGCGTCATTTAGTTAATCAGAGAGTCATCAATTTGGTAACACATCACCGTATAACAAAAGTATGTATGAAATAAGGGATTCTATATATTGTGATTACTTCATTCAATATTCGATGAAATAGTAAAACAAAAGAGTAATTCGTCGTCTTTAAAAAATTACGTCGTATTGGCACTTAAATGTAAAATACACCTTTTATCGATTCTAATAGTATCGGCGACAGCTCAAGTCGTTTTTGTTCTAGGATTTGTATTTTGTTTATCGATTTCATTAAAAAAAAATTAACATATAGAATATTGCCAAATCATAACATTTTAGTTACTTTTTTTTTCATGGGTTTAGTTAATAATACTTTCATTAATTATTTGAACCCTCAGACAAAATACTTCTATTAATGAGACATGATGTTCCTTCTAGCAAAACCTCTTGGTTTTTTAAAAACCAGTAAACTATTTATGCACATCAGTTGATACTGTACCTGTACTCCATAATAAGTTATGATTGTTTGAAATATTTTCCAATGGAAGTGTGTAAAACAATTCAATTCTGGAATTTTGTTTTTCTGATTGTTTTGAAAATCTATTGAATCATGTGCATTAAGTTTACCAATATTTGATAATGCAAATGCCTTTGTCTAGGCTAAAAAGTATGACTAAAAATGGGAGGTAACTTGTTAAATGATGGAAGTAACTCCATGTTATAGTGGGATCATATGTGATTTAATTTTTCATTGAATATAATGTTAAAATTGTTATTACACAAGATTACATATATATACAATATTCATGGTTTATCACTGTTTTACAGTTCTTACTTCTAATTTTTTATATCAATTCTAAGATATAAATTAGACAATTTTTCATTATTCAAATGAGTAAACTACAACTTTTAATTATATTTGGAAAATATAATCTGTGTAATCACTTCATTGTTTTGAAAGTTGTTAACATCTTAACATTCTAACAGTTTGTTTGACATTTTTTGCTGTTTGAAGTCGGCAAAACAGAATACAAAACCAAGGGTGAACTTTTTTTTATTTAGTATTGGATAAAGTATCCTGTGTCATTTTCTTCAATACTAACACCTCATTGATACGTGATGGGGGGGCATTCAACAAGTTACTTATACCCAATACAATGCTCAACAATCTAACAATGCTCCATGCAAGTTTTTGATGGCTATCAACACCAAAAATACATTGATATATAAAAAAGGGATCAAATCTGACTAAAGATCAATTTTCTGATTATCGAAATGTGGTGGATTGAAAAATCGATGTTGGCATCTGAGGTGAAAGTGAAAGATTCTTAGGATCAATTTTGCCCACTACTACTGAAGAATAAAAAATAATCACATGTAAGAATAAAGACTCAGAATGTTTATTCAATTAATCAACTGCTAATTTTAGTATTTAAACACAGGCCGATTAGCAAGTGGTTGGTGTAAGGGATGGGCAATAGACAATACTGGCCACTATTGAGTACTTGTATCACTTAAAGAGAAATAAGTATCCGATTATTCATAACTCATAATTTTTTACGATCGATGTTACTACATTCTTAATACCAAGAAACTGTAAATTTTTTAACTCCCTTTGTTTGATTGTAAAAAAGTGTTGATTACTGTACCTAATACACAAAGATTGAAGCATTTGATTTTGGTAATGTTTGTTTTATTTATTTAATTAAAAACAGAACAAATCAAGGACAAAAAATATTAAAAAGGCTGACTACTTCGTGTCAGATAGACTGTGAGATAAACTGATAAAAACATTTAAACCAAGACAAAGCAAGGAACATGTAACTTGCCCAAGCTAATGATATTGTATTGGCACCTACAGCCAAAACAGGAAGACCCAAAATCACTTATCAAAATCTATTTTTTTGTAGTTATTATCAGTTTTCAAAAATGGTATGGTAAAAAAAAGTGGTCAAGAAATAATTTTGACATATCTCATGTCACATCAAATGAATTTAATTTCACCCCCATATTTGTATAAGGTCTTGAGAACAACTACTTAAATGCAGATTTGACTTTCCTCCTTGCAGTGTGCCGTCTTCTAGAGGAAGAGAAACAATCTCACGAGTCCCTGAAGCAGACATGGCAGATGGCCAACGATCAGTTCCTAGAATCTCAGCGTCTGATGATGATGGACTTGAGGAGGATGGAGGGAGTCCTTACCTCAGAGCAACAGCGGCAAATTGCTGGTAAGACCAGGATTGATTTGTGTGCAGTTAAACAACTGTCAATGTTTTAGTTTTTTTCTTGTTTTTCTTTGTTTGGTGTTAACAAATGTAGTGCTTGCAAACTTGGAGCAGACATGAGGAAAGCCAAAAATTACCGAAATCTTGACTTTAAAACGAAGAAAAAATGCACATTCTTAAGTAATTGTTTGGTGTTAGTAGAAACGAGGGTGATTTATTTTGTTTCTAAAAAGACTTAATTGAGCTCTAGACTACTGAATCCCTTGAATATTTTCCTTACTTTTTTACTCTGAAGGCTTGAAGCACAGTTTTAAACATGATGAATTTGAAATAGTGAGCAATAGTAATTATTTTGATGGGAAGATTAATGTAAACGTTCATAATATAGCAATTATTAGCAATGGGCCTAGTTTTGGAACACCTCATGCTTGATTCCTGAAATTTTTAAAAATGTTAGCAAAAACAATACTGCCAATTCACCCAATATATTAACCTCCAATCAAAAGGTTCAAGTTGTTGAACTTCGAAATTGACTTTGAAGCACTTTGAAGAATTTTCTTATTCTATATACAAAAAAGAATGTGACATGGCACTTTTTATTTTTTTTGACATTTACCTTTTCAATTTGTTGTGTCTTTGTCGTAAGAAGTTATATTTCATTTAGCATCAGCTCATATTACTCATGACTTTGAAATAAGATTCCTATAAATTATAACCAAATTTTAGATGTTGTACCAGATTTTTTGATAACTTATGTTTATGTTCGACATGATGTGTTTAGCTTATTATTGTTTTCAAGATTTGGTTAGTTGGCTATGAATTTGTGGAGTTTATTAGAGAAATGTCTGGTACCATTTTCGCATACAATTGGTACATTTTGAACTCTGTGTGGATTTTTTCATTGATCACAGCTTGATTATACTTACCATTGTTATGTACTAAATCTCTATTAATTGTTATTTGCCTGCTATGATGTTAAAGAATCAAGTAAGTGATGAGAAGATTACCAGGGCTTTTATGTGATCTTGTGATTTGGCAACATGATACTTTTTCAATACAGCGGTCTCTGCATATTATCAAGCTGGTTTTTAGCACTCTCTGGTTATTATAATGGACAAATCAAAGTTACACCTTTTTTTAAAAACTAACCTCATACCTTCCCGCTGGGAACATTATGTTACCTATTATGCTATGTGGTGACAATTTGCGGAGCTGACTGAAGAATTAATTGAAGAAATATTTTTTAGCAATACCACAGTTTGGATTATTCATTTAAACAAATCTTTTATTTAAAGCCTCAAGAACAAACAGTCTTTTTGAATAATTAATTATTTAACTTGTGCTTATGAAACTGTTTTTTTTTTAAAAATAATTAATGACAGAACATGTAAATTCTGATAATTCACAACAGATGTTATTGTTTTTTGTATGAACAAGCACTGTGACAATAACGAGAGACTGCTGTATAATACTTGATTTTTATGTACAAGCTTACTCATGGCTGCACTAAGAACACTTTTACTATCTTTATCCTGGGATGTTGGCTTTTAATCTGTAATTCTTTTTAAAAAGGATTTGGTTTCATTAATTATTTTTACAGTTGCACCCCACGGATACAGTTAAAAGTCACAAAACCAGATTATTTGGGTCATAGCGGAATTGATTTTAATATTTGTGTATGGGCTAAAATTATTGTGTTATTTTGTAGAACTTAAATGAAATAAGTATGAGAAGAGATATTTATAAACTGAAAATATAATAGACACTTTTGTCCTTTCTTAAATTGATCAGACTCAATATTAATTGTTTCTTTTAATTTCGGTCTAAAGTAATATGGAAACTGATGAGACATGATTTGAAGAGTCAATATCGAGTCTTTGCCTTTCAAAACATCTACTTGTTTTAGCATGTATGTTTTTTCTGAAAAACACTCTTTCAACTTTTGTTTTGTTGTTCATTTGCATTTTCTTATTTCCTTTCTGCTTATCATTTCTTGACTATAATTAGGTTGCTGAACAGTATGTCATTGGTCCCTGTATGCTTGAGAGTTTGTCAATGTTAACATTCAAACTATACACTCTGTTATGTCCAGTATACAATGATTAAACCAAAAATGCTTAAACAGAAATTATCAATAATCCAAGCAAATATGTGAAGTCCACATTTTTCTTGCTAATAAACTCTTTCCGACCTAACACTACGCCTAAACCAAAAGCTAAAGTAGGGCCTTCCTGATTTTTGTTGTTGTTTTTTTTAGCCAGTATGAAATTAAAGAAGATGTCGGGGTTAAAGCCGTCCTGTTGTTTACTTTATATTTAAATTTGATTAAACTTGTCTTGTCAACAACCCCTCGCCTCTTTAGCTTGTTTCATCTGCACATGGCAGTCAATCATCAAACTGTTATCGAAAACTCTAAAAACTTATCATTGCTGCCAGGAAATAATGATTCCTTGATCCGTTCACGTATGACAAGCTGATGACACTCATTGTTCCCCAATCATTGTTGCTAGGTTTTATAATAAGTGCTATTACTTGAAAATTAAACATGTCGAAAGGTCTCACCTGTCTCTCCTGTAAGCCTGATCGTATAGATGTTTAGCTGCCGCATTCACTGACACAAACTTCCTCCATTTATCTCTGTTCTGGCTTCCATGCACCAATTCCTGTAGACTCAGGCCACTGACACTGGCTATATTGTTTGTAGGGTAGGGTCGTATTATAAAACAGCACAGGACAAAACATTTTACAGGAAAGAAGAGAGCCATTAGATGGTAAAAAATCAAAGGAGAGAATTACCCTTGCTCTCTGGGCCAACATTGCAGTGAAGAAAGAAACCTTGATTTTTGAACTAAACATTGATTTTGTCTAACAAGACCACTTGTCAAAGATGGCCACTTATGTGATGCACCATGGATGGGATGCTTATATAAGTTTAATTATATTTTGATGTCATTCTGTTTATTAGATGTCAGTGTGTATCTATTGTATTGTTCAAACTAAAAAGGCGTCCAATAACAGGACACAGGACTAATAAAATAACATATATTGTCTATCATCAGATGAAAGATGGGGTATTTGGTATTGTTTTTCTACTAGAACTTTTATCTACCATAATGATTAGTTATAGCATTTGAATAGCACTTTCACTGGCTTGAAAGCTCAACGCACTTTAGGATGTCGGTAAGCTCAACAAAAACACTTGTGTACATTCTCAGATTTCTGGGAAGCAAAATATTATTTTCTGCCTGCTTGTTGATCAAGTCCACAAGATTCTTTCATTATCTATCACTGTCTGTACTTTGGTACACATTTTCACTTGAGTCAAGTAATGAAATGCTGGTCAATTTTCTTGCCAATGAACACACTTTGGGCCTTGGTAAGTTCTGTGTTTCTATTCCGGTCAATCATATGTGCTCTAGAGACCATACATATTGCCTGAAAACACCAGTTGTCATGCTGCGCGTGTGATACCCACTTTAGTTTACATTTTAAAAAGAGTAATTACCCCTTGTTTGTGAGTGTGCCCAATTTTTGGACATGACATTAATATTAATCAAATGAATCATTCATACCAGGACCTACAATTAGTAAAAATACCCGATGTTGCAAAAGGAGAACAACTTCAGTAGTGTTCTTACATACAACATGCTACATATTTAATTCAACCAACTCCATGGAAATGTAAAATTCCGTTCCTCATACTAATATAAAAATATATCTAAAAAAGAGAGTGAGAAAAGTAGACGTGTCACAGCGCTACATATCTTGCTTGTAGGACTGCACTTTCAATTTACATGCATGGTTTAAAACACCTTGCGGACAATAGACAGTACAGTGAGTGTAGGTTGGAAAATCTGGCAAGCACATATCTTGTATTATACTTCTTATCTATACACATCTTTATTTCATGATCTTACCCAATAAATCTTGATTCCTCAGGCCATAAAGTCACATACAGGGGTGATACAATCCTTATATCTTCTGATCAAGTCATGTTACTTCTCTCTTTGTATTTATGTAATGATTCCAGATTTACAAGCAGAAGCTCTTGCTTTGGCAAGTTTAAAGCTAGAGGATCCAAACAATAATAATGTCAAGACAACAACAGCAGAAGCAGAAGGGTTCAGTAAGAGTGAAGATACTAAGAACAACAAAGTCAAAAAGAAAAGCAAAAACTTATTTAAAAAGTCGAGGAAGAAAGGTACTTCTTCTGTACCAGCAGACCAAATCCTCCAACTCCTTCCCAATAAACCACCATGAACCTCCACTACCAACTGCTGCAGCTCACAATCCTACCCTAAGAGCCTCACACAATTATATCATGCATGAAAGAAACTAAAAAAAAAAGAAATCTTCTTTAGAAAAGAAAGAGCACTGTGATTGTTTGTATATAATCAAGGCATTTGTCACAAATTGAACATTTATACTGTAATTTTTGCTTGACTATTCTGCTTGAGATTGAATACTTCATAAATAGGCCTTTTGGATTTTTTAAAGATGGTAAATATTACAAATAAAACCTGTTAAGAAAATACTTAAGAGGAGATGAATGAAAAGTAGAAGAAAGAGAGAACAAAGGGAATCAGGTAACAGTATCTCACCCAGCAACCGATTTTTCATAAAGTTCTGCATTGTCCCCCTCCAAGTGTAAGTGAAATCCTAATGACAGCTTGACTGACAACTGTAGCTAGATCACAAGTGGGGTTTTAAAAAATATGCTAAAATTTTAGCTACCCATTTCTCCATAATCTTTTGGTAAAATGTCACGAGATTCAACACATTATAACTTGATTATATTATTACTATGTCCTGAATATTTCTAGTCAATAACACCACAATCAGCAATCTGGTAGCTTAAACAAAGTGTATGTTGAAAATTAAGAAAAAGTAAATTTTTAACTGGTCTTGCAAAGGATCTTTTACCTATGAATGATAGTCATATCAAGAAATTAGTTTGGACTATTCATTGCTCACATATCTGAAATATGTGTGATAAAACGTTTAGATATGAAAGATTTATTGATAAAAAGCAAAGTTATTGTCTTTTGAATATTGTCATTAAATGTTATCTTGTAACTAAAAATCCTGCTCAGTCTGCATATGGGAGTTCACAGCAGTTCTTAATATCTAACTTCACACAATAATAATAGGTTTGTTCCTAACAAATATTTTTTCTTTCTGTAAAGATGACAATAATCAACATTGCAAATAACTTCAGATTTATTGAAAAAAATAGTAAAAAAACAAATTACTATTTATCTTAATTATTGTTTGTTATACATTGCAAATAACTCAGATTTATTGAAAAAAATAATCAAAAACCAAATTACTATTTATCTCAATTATTGTTTGTTATACATTGCAAATAACTTCAGATTTATTGAAAAATAATCAAAAACCAAATTACTATTTATCTTAATTATCGTTTGCTATATTGAAAGCAAAGTTATGAGATAAGTTAAGAAAATATATGTGTATGTTATATGTCCATGCATGATCACCCTTCATACTCAAAACCATCTTGAATTTTACATGGTGGTAAATTTTGGAACTTGTGCTTTATCATGAAATTCACTTAATATGCATCTTTAAAAAGCATGATTGTAATAATTTAAAATATATTTGAATGTTAAGAACATTGATACTTTTATGTAATCTGCCATCAGTCTTTCTTCTCCTTAATGTCCATCCTTTCACCTTGTTTTTAACTGTTTAGCTTTATCATAATGATCCTGATGATATTTGCATTAAAATATTATTTCATGAACTGAATGTGCCTCTGAATGGCAGATTAATTAAGATTTTTTTTCATTATAAGAAAATAAACTTTTGTCTTATGTGGATGCTATGACAAAACCAACTCCTGATGTTTGATTCTATGCTATTTCCTTTATGACCACTGGAATTGGGCACCATTTTAAAAAATCTATGAGCTTCCTCTATTATTATGCTTTGTACCATTCTGATATTTGAAATAACTATAGTAATACAATGATATGAAACTTTGTGAAAAGTTTGCTAACGGTGGTCAGACAGTTGTATCACTGGAGACTGTGCAGGAGCGGAGACCTAAGGTTTTTGAATAGCTGCTCATTAGTGGCTGTTTTCATCATCATGTTCTCCTTGTTATGTAGGCTTCTAAATGACATAGCACTCTTAGTTAATGTCACTTTCCTACTGTTATTCTAGTCACATATTGCTTTTGAGCTTGGATTCCTCACTCAACACGGATGTAATTTTGACTAGCATGTGTATCACACCTATGATATGTAGGCTCTCTCCATGAAACAGCCCATAATGTCAATGTTGAAGTACTTTGATAAATGACTTTGAGGCTGAGTTAACATCCAAAATTAGTAAATAAATAAATAACTAAACCATCTTTACAGAGAGCAATAAGTTAGCAGACGTTATTTGTTTACTCATTGCTGAAACTTAAACAGGCAAAATCAGGCAAGGCAAATGGATGAATGCTGTCAATACAATAAAACATCTTTTAACAGAAGAGCTGTTAATGCATTCATTTGAAACTTGATTATACCTATTCATACTTTTTGATTGATTATTACATCGATACACTACAGCTGTGTCGCATAAAACAGCTGTCTTTATCAGTCAGAACAGGCTACAGCCGTTCTTCTAAATCTAGGCTAATTTTGTCTTGTACGTGTGTCAGTGATCATTATAGCAGTATTACAGGGAGATCAAATCTTATATTGTTGCCTCAAGGGATAGACATTTCATATATGAGGTAGAATTTTTTATTTTAGTATTAGCAAGTTTGAAAGTTAACAATTAGAAATAGTAAATATCTCATTTCCAAAATGTATTCCGCAAAAGCATGCATTAGATTATTGGGAGAAACAATTTTGTAATTTAGTAATCAATTATAATGACAACAATGATGAGTTGAGACTGAAACTTTCATTCTTCACTTTCATTGTAAATCTATGACTCTATCAACTTAAGTTTTTGCATTGCTGAATTGTCATAGTTTATATACACCTCTCCTCTTTTCCCCAATGTGAAATTGCACATCTAAAAATATTAAAATTTCTTAGTACTCATTTTGTGTTAAATAATTAGAATCTGTTAGCATTTGGTATTTAAAAGAGTGTTTTTTAAAAAGCTTAATTTACCCTGTTCAATATCAAAGGAGTCAAACAAATTTTAAATGTAGCTCCAAAAACAGATATCCTCCAAGTCAGGGATTGTTTTTCAAATAGAGCTTTGAAGCTACAAAGCATAAGTCTTTAAAATGTGAAGCATCCTCCAAAAAATAAATTTAACCAGTGTGTATTTATTTGTTAAATTTCAAAACAAAGAAATAGATTTTGTCTCTTATTCTACCTCAAACCACAACTATTTATTTGAAGTTAAATTTCACCCACATCATACCCTCCCTTTTTGTTAATTTATTACTTTTGTTTTCCAGAAGGATGTATTTTTTATATATCCTTGACTTTCTTTTCCTGCATGTTGATTGAAGTTAAATTGTAAACAAATTATGGTGGAAATTGAGATTTTTAGAAAAACCATCCTTGCTGATAGACGTCTTGAGAAGGAAAAAATTATGTTCCTAATGTGTGGCTACATCTATGTGATTGTGGAACATCATCTTACCACTGTCCAGCACTGAAAGATTTGAGAAAACTTGCATTCGTCTGAGAAAACACTTGAGAACACTCCAATAGACTTGCTAAAGTCTTTCTTAAGCCAAATGAGTTGTTTTGTAATTTCAAACTCAAATGCCCAAATAGCAAGCAGATAATTCAACAATAGATATACAAAATGACTGTTTTCTCTATGCTTTGTTTTCCCTTTTTTCTTTACTATTTTGCTTGGTTATCTTTTGTTCTTGTTTCCCTCCCTAATAATGAATAAGAACTTTAAAATTTGAATAGTATAAGATTAATAGGTTTGCACCTATCTAATTTTTGGCCATTTGTTAATGAAAAATAGAAACTTTATGCTTTTTAAAATCAGACCTCTTCTGTGGTTAATCTTTTTGTTTGTCTCTTTTACATTAAATTACTTTGTGAAGTCATGGAAAAATGATACTTATTTTTTTAACTGATGATGAATTTAAGGATTTTGGATATTAGATTGGTTTTTCCATCAGGTGGGTGATTGTCAATTATGATTTTGGTGATTATAGACGTTATTGATTTTATGAAAATATTCAGATTAATCAGCCGAACATGTTGTTACAGTTACAGTGAAGCTATTAATGCAAAAGGACACAGGGAGAAAAGATAATCTGTTGAGCCCTGATACAGGATCTGACTAGAAATGTTTGATGATCTTATCATCATCAATCATCATTTAAAGTTGTATGTCCACGCGGGGGTTTGACTTTTCACAATGCAATCGCTCTACGATTGATCTAAATACAAGAATATTGCCTCTTTGCACTGTGACTGGACTCTATTTGAGAGGTCCTTGATTTAAACCTGAATAGTGCCATTTGATTGCTCCTTAGCTGGAACATTCATATAAGGATCTGTCTTTTATATTAATTTTTGTGTTTTGATGAGTTCAAAGCACTTAACTAACAACCATCTCATCAAACTAAATTAAGAAACACAGCAGAAGATGTTCAGTCATCATCATCATCATCATCATCATCATTTATAGTCATAGTCCATGTACCATGGGTCAGACTTACTATGAAATGGCA
>JAUUEB010313786.1:0-12778 GCA_032362205.1 Clione limacina
GATTACATATGTTGAATCATACTGAAATGCCACAACACACTTGTCATATTTGTCAAAGATCATTTAGTCAGAAAGGTAATTTAACAAACCACATGATGATTCATACTGGAGAGACGCCACACATATGTCATTTTTGTTCGAAATCATTCAAACAAAAAAGTAATTTAAAGCAGCATATACTGATCCATACTGAAGATAGACCACTCAGTTGTCATGTTTGTAAAAAATCATTCAAACGCAAAAGTCATTTAACACAGCATATGTTTGTTCATACCCAAGAAAGGCCACACATTTGCGATGTTTGTTATACATCATTCAAACAAAAAAGTAATTTAGCATTACATATGTTGATTCATACTGAAGACCCAACATACAGTTGTCATATTTGTCAAAGATCATTTAGGCAAAAGGGTAATTTAACAACACATATGTTGATTCATGCTGAAGAAACACCTCACATGTGTCATTTTTGTTCAAAATCATTCAAACGCAAGGGTGAATTAACAAAGCACATTCATGCACATTCATGCTGAAGATGTGAAACCCAATGTGTTAAAGACTTACTTGAATAATTGAAAATGCTATTCATGAACACCTACAAATGGAAATTCCCTTAAGTATCATTAAGATACAGTAAAGGCCTACATGTTATTGATATTTTTGCAACAGTTATCAATATCACAAACTAATGAAAAGGGTGTAATTTTGGTTATAGAAAGTAATTGGGAATACAAATTTCAACTTTTCCTTGGGTGTTTTTTTACCATATTATTATGTTTACCGGTTAGCCCAATATAAACTGCCTTGAATTACAGAGTGATTATTTTACAACTGTTAGAGATAATGGCATGCAGTTTTTGTATTGTTTTCTTTAATTTTTCAAACTTTGTTTCAGATTTGATTTGAGGTTCAGTTGTGCTATCAGTACTTTTTCACCATCAACTTAAATACAAAAACGTTTTCATTACTTCCCCTTTTTAAGTTGTTTTTTTCTAAATAGCTAGAGGTTGGCTCATCCTACAGTCACGTAAACATTTTCAAAACTGAAATCTTCTCTCTTTAAACCTAAGTAACTAAGAACATTTTAAACTATTTTTAAAGCTCATGTACTACCATCTCGTTCAAAATTTAACATGGTTTATTCTTTTTAAAACAATTGGAGGCTTTAACGCAGCCACACAAGCAATTGCAATACTTACATATGATAACAGTTTTCTATTTGTTCACCATAGTAAAAGGTAAAATATGTAGCTTTTACATGGTTCTAATAACTCATTTTCACCCATTTAAACAAGTGCCTGAGAAACATAGACCCTTACTCATATGTATCAAAGTGGTACCAAAGCACATTCACTCACTAGTGAAGACTTTAACATCCCTTTGCATCAATCACACGAATCTGCACAAATTGGGCTTAACCGATGACAAATCTCTGAGTGTCAGAAAACAAAATCAGATAGAACTTAAATTGCTTTGTTCCTAGCATTTCATTTGAGTGAACTCACTTGTTTATTTTGCCTTGTACTAATCAAATGACAATTTCTGATTTTTTTTAAATAAATTTATATGAAGGTTGAAAAGTTATCCACTCGTTAGAGATAAGATATACACCCCCAAAAGAGATGTGAAGCCTGTCACCTGCTCCATGCAATTAAGCCTGGTCACATAGTCCTTATGTTTCAGGAACCAGGTTTATTTTTGCCTGTGTGTTAGCTCTGTTATATTTTTAGTTTATTAGACAGGTTTTCCTTTTTCTCTTGAATTTCTTTTTTAAATTTGTTCAGCTTAATTTTTTTTCATTTAGGTTTGTTACTGCCTGTTGACTGCCAGTTTTGTCAATTTACCTATAATCCCAGGGCTTTTGTGTATGGAAGGAGTGATATACGGTGTGTGTGGGGTGTTTATATTGTTGTGCTCATGATTAGCAAATGCCTCCTTCCCTTCATCCCTGGTGGGCTCAAAGGCGTGGCAAGAAGCCACTGCTGAATATAGTCAGTGATGGTGCAGAGTTGTTCGAAGGATATAACATACTACAGCTTAAAGAGAACCAAGCTTCTTGATTTTCTATCAGGGTTTACTCTCTTAGCATTTCTCTGAAATTAGGGAGACCCGAAAGAAACAGATGCAGGTTGTATAGTCTACAGTCATACTGTAGCTAGAGATATGCTAAAAACCTTGCTCTGACCTTAAACAGTTCAACCTGGCTTTCTAGTTAAATTAACTCTGGAGCCGTAAAATATTAAGTAAATATTCCCATTTTTTTTATAAACATACAGTCAAACTCACTTGAACCAATTTTTTGGGAAGTACAATTTTTTTAAAGTAAAATTCCATATACTAGGGCTCAACAACTGGCGAATGTAAGATTTATGTAATGTCCGAATCCATGCACGACTTTATACCTTAAGTTAGGCAACAGTCACACTCATGCTGTTTCAAAATACAAGTGAAAGACATTTGGGCTAGTCTCTTAAATAAATTTCAGTACTCTTTTGCATGTCCAAAGTTACTGCAGGAAATCAATAATTTGGTCATAATATGTTCCGTTTAAATGTGAACAGGTATTTTCGTTGTCGATTTAAGCATGTTTCTTTAACAAAGATAAAGATAATAAAAAACTGGACTCAGATTTCTGTACAGTTTTAGTGAAAATGTTGCTTAAGTGTGTGCAGTTTTAATGAGTTTGACTGTGTTTTGAAAGTTCACATGAAAATTCAAGAGTCATCATCTCATCATCAATTATCCATGTAGCATAGTTTAGAAATTAGTGTATATTGTAACTGTATATGTGGAACTAACAATGATGAATTGACCTTAAATTATTTAAATGTGTAAAATTGCACTTTATATTTAACTGTAAGGGAACTATGTACTAACCACATAGTTTGAAAATGTATCTTTCAAAACAATCTTTTTACAGTTGTTAAAATACCTTGGACCAAACTCACAACAAATCAGGGTCAAATCACAAAGGGGAAAGTAAATCATATTTAAGGATAAACTCGAGTTACGTAAGGAGAGTTCAAATATTTGATTGGTTTTTATATACAGTATTACCTTTATGTACCGCCAACCTGGGAAAAAGTCAAAAGTGGCGGTTTAGCAAATTTGGCGGTTCAGAGATTGTCAAAACCAACGCCGATTTATGAACAACAAAATGGATGCAATAACAATTGGTCAACCTCTTGTGATTTCAGTAAATAACTTCCCATTTCCTGTTAATACTGAATAAACGGCTTATACATTAAAAAGTTACAGCAGTTGAAACAATGTTCTTTTGGTGTGTTTTAGTTTTCTTTCATTCACTATTTTTTTGTAACTTTCCTCAATTTTTGTTGGCTGTTTAAAAACAGTTTTTAACAAAGGTTAAATATACTTTGTACAACAGAAAATGTTGGTGGTGGGAGGTTCAAAGAGGGAAATATAACTTTATATAGATAAACTTTTGGGACTTGACAAAAACCAGGCGGTAGTGAGATTGACGGTTCATGAAGGGGCGGTTCAAAGAGGTAATACTGTACTTGCTTCTTTATCTTAAGATATGAAGCTTTTGAATTAAGAATTATAAAATTATCATTGTACATTTATTCCCCTTTGCTTTTCTCTAGATAATATCCATTTATGAATTTGTGTAGTATATTTTTACTAATGTTAATTATTATGTAACATTGTGTCTAGGATTTTATACAATCACTGCAAAAGAAAATTCATTTTGTTTTTTGTTTTAAGTTACTCAAGATAATAAGAAAAAACTTTCAAGATTCAGTGGTATCTTTGTACCTGGTGATTTAACGTTGGATCTCAACTGTGACAAAATCTAAATGAAAACCTTGCAAAGATTTTTAAGAACTTAAATGTTCCAATGTTAATCTATCGATTCTCATACGTTTTTATAGAGCATTTGTTGAGAGTATTTTGACAACATCAATTACTGTTTGTTTTTGCTTCAGTGAATTTATTCATATAGAATGAAAAAGAAAACTTATAAGATCATGAGTAATAATTATCACCACACTAACAAGTATTTTTATTGTCTCTCATCTTGCAGACATGCGAGGGCTTTTTAAGAAAATAAAAGTTTGTGTACAGTTTTTATTCACAGCTTTTTTATTATTTAAACAACACTTCAAATTGTTCGTTGTTATGTTAATATTGTTTGCTGATTGTATCATGTATAAGCTGAATTTAGATGTGTGTTTGGTGTGTTGTATTTGAGTTCATGAATTTACGTGCTTTTGAGCCAAACAACTTGAAAATTATCAGTTGTAAATTTAGTGAATAAAATCTTGAATCTCTGAATGGTGTTCATGTTTTATTATGAATTTAAGTCTTTAATTAGAAAACTGATTAATTGATGTTTAGAAATACTGCAGGAATCAAGGTTCACAAATATCCAAATTAAATTCCTAATCTACCATTTAGGAGTTGTTCAAGAACTCTTGGTCTTGTGTGTAAATATAATGGAAATATAATCTCGATAAAATGAGGATTCTTTGATGTTTGCTACAGACCTCCTTACAGGTTTCAGGACAAAAATGTATTCGATAAAAGTACTTTTAGTCAGATTGCTTATTGTGAGCTTATTATATTTATGTCAGATCAGTGTTTATGCAGTACCCCAGTTTTGTGCTGATGTTGGTAAAATAGAATTACATTAACATCATAGTAATGTGTCACTTAGGTCTGAATTGTAATATAGATCAAACTGCAAAGAACTTATGTCCAAAAGAAAGTAAATCTACTAGTACATTAATACGAGAAAAAATGTCGAGAAAATGTGCCGTAGTCGACAATCTAGATCGTCTCTTATGATAGTTGCCGCTATTCATTACATTAAAAGATGTTGAAACTCCAATATCACAAACAAGTAGTTTAAGCTTTGTATGATGATCGCCACCCAAAACAACGATAAACTGATATCTTTTTGATGAAATATCGTTTGTGTCTTGGTAACTTTATTGCTTTTGCAATTTAAAAAAAAATGAATCAAACAATGATAAATTGTAAGAAGACATAATAAGACAATAGTATAAGAATAACCTTAATTGTCTTCAGAGATTCGACTATTTAGAAATTTAGTTATAAGATTGCTAAAAATCTGACTTTTCTTGTATTTCAAACTAGTGCAATAGCATGAGGTGGATATTTCTTACAGAGTAAACTGTTAGATGTCACTCTTGAAATGCTCCTTTCGTATTGTTTTACTTGTTTGTTGTCTTTGCTGGGTTTTATTTGTTTGTTGTGTTTGCTGGGTTTTGCTACTGAACTCGTGGTAGTATATATATTAAAGAGGTACACTTTCGTGTTTTATGACATTCGTGCTTCCCCTTCCTACAAAACGAGTAACCTGCCTCAGAAGGCAAGATTTCAATACAAGCCATGAAACCTTGAACCTGGCATTTATCAATTCAAATTTCACCAAGTTCAAGTTTATTCAGCTCAAATAATAGGCATCACATCATCCAGAATATTTACAATTTCGTAAATAAGGAGCAATAAAGATATTAAACCTTTACCTCTGATCTTATAGTCCAGGAGCTAGCAGCGTGTATCCAACATATAGATCCCAAAAGGTTTGACCATTAGTATCAATAGACGGGGGTCTTAGTGATTATGGAATGGATCTGCTTATGGTTAACTTGTGGTGCGTTTACATGGGTTGGTGCATTAAAAGAACCAAAAAGGGCGTTACCCCAACATTTCGAGACCATCATTAAGAAATGGGGTTTTGTAATCTCTGAAATTTCCTGATGCCAGAAATGTACTTAAGAAATCGATCTGTTGGTGCGTTGTGACGGGAGACGGCCTAAAAGATGCCGATTTTTAAGACATATGGCGTTATATAGTTATTTACTCAAATAGTCACTGAAAATAGTCGTCGTAGTACTCTAAATGGTCGTCTTGGTGTGACGGATTAGACGCATTCAACGATATCATTATCATTGAAATATCTTCATAGATTATGGTGCAGGCGACCGGTTCACGTCAACTAGTAAAACTTAAAAAAACATTCCATACTTTATACTTTTTAGGCTCGATATGTTCGGTTGAACGCTGCTAGCTTCCGCTTTAAAGGGTTTTGGTTTACGTTGAAAGTAAAGAAATATTCATCTACATAATATAATTCAAAATCCATTCATTTATTTATTTATTTATTTGTGTTTGTGTATGCAATGGAATTACAGCCACAGTTTTGAATCAATTGATCTGGAACTTTCACAAAATGTTGGTAGCAATTACCAAATGTGTGGTTTAGCTTTTGGTAAAAATCAGTTGAGTATTAAAAAAAAAGTTATAAGCTTTTTAGTTTTGCTAGATTTTACTATATATCCTCTGTAAAATTCGCACCATTAAGGACATTTGTGTATTTTTTGAATAAGGTTTCAGCCATAGTTTTAACTAAATTGACTTTAAACTTTCGCAATATGTTGGTAAATATTTGCAAATTTGTAGTTAAGCTTTTGGTAAAAATCGGGTGGAATATAAAAAAAGTTATAAGCGTTTTAGTTTTACTATGTTTTCTCTGTAAATCACCTTCCGTTAATCATGAACAAACATGAACCCTATCCGAAAATGCTTAATTGCACATGTAGTGAACACGAAGTTCTCTTTCCGTCTTAAATGTAAACAACATTCAAAGATTTGATATACAGGTTGGTCAAAAACTATGATTTTTAAAGCGCATAGTGGGGGAGAGAGAGA
This sequence comes from Clione limacina, assembly GCA_032362205.1. Classification (NCBI taxonomy): domain Eukaryota; kingdom Metazoa; phylum Mollusca; class Gastropoda; order Pteropoda; family Clionidae; genus Clione; species Clione limacina. The sequence goes on from JAUUEB010313786.1 coordinate 6,703, forward strand.
GAGGTATACATGGTGGTAAAAAAGTCAGCGTGTTCTTTTTTTCTTCTTTGTGTATCCTTCCCGGGTAAAACCGGGTAATAAGCCACTAGTTAATTTATAAAATGTGAATGTTTGTATATATGATTAGATGTGAGGACAATAAATTAGTGCTCATAGAACACATTACTACGTCCCCTTTATATTCAAACATAATTATCCCCTCTGAGGGATTTTTAATTCGTCAGAAATAAGTAATACAGCCCGCTTGCTTCTTGATATGATTTTTACTGCCTCACGAGTTCTGATAAACACAAGAAAATCACGAGGCTTGTCGATGATATTTCTTTTGTTTATCAGAACGAGTGAGGCAATACAAATCATATCAAAATACAAAAGGGGTGTATTCCTTTTATTTCATATCAAAAAGTTACAATCACCCAGAAAATACATAATGAATGAAAGATAAGACACATTTGGATTCAAGTCACCGACATCTGCTGACTGGTCATCCCACCCAATGACCGCGTTCAAATATTACTTAGCCACCTTTGTATTTCTCTAATACAATTCTGACCTATTTACACTTGTCAAAAAGCAGGTTAACGCATTACGTAATAAACACATGAACCGGACATTATGTGTACTTTTCTTTCTATCGGCTTAATTGCATGATGACCTCAAACATGTCATTGTTCTTTAAAGAACTGTGTGACTTGACCTAACGGATATGGTTAAGGTTACATCTTATCAGTTAATTATTCTGTATGCATTTAATAGGTTATTTTACGCGAGGTTCACAAAACCACGACCCAAAATGCCAGTCTAAGATATCAGTACATTGTCTCTGGCATGGAGGTATTTGTCATGACATATGCCAACTATTTCATTTGACATTTTTATTGCTGAATGAGATTGAAAAGGGTCACTGCCTCATTGCATATGATCTTAACAAATATATCACTATATAGAAGTATGAACTTCACGAAAATTTGTCTAAACTTTCGATAACATCACGTAATTAGGTTTACAGAGGATTGTCTCAAGCATTGGTGTATTGACGGGTGGGCTAGAGGGGGACTTTTCAAAAATGTTTTTTCTCCATAATCATTTAAAATACACCGTTTTGTAAGATATTTTCTCACATTTCGGAGGATGCTCTCGTATATTTTTAATAATACCATCTATAACAATATACACTGAATTTTATGTATGCATGCTTGCATGCGTGACGATTTCCTTTAAAGTGTCTTGATGGATTTAGATGTAGTTTAGACATAGGATTACAAACACACCAAAAGAGTACCTCGAATAATAAAATTCGTGAAAATGCAACCATTTGAGATTTCATAAATTTTGTTATATTCCAAAGTTAAAAAATTACAAATCGCAGTGTTACAGAATAAGCGGGTGTCAAGAAACCACTTATGATAACTTATAATGAACACGAAATGGAAAATTCGCAAAAGTGCATTATATACAGTGTGGATTCTCGGCCCTGGATTTTTTTTTGGTATTCTTAAGAGTGGCTGAACTTTGTTCATTGTAAATCCGTGATGTTGTCTTAAAACTTTTCGCACGGAGACTACAAACGTTTGTGTTTACTTCTTTTGGTAGAAAGCAGGGGCAAATGTTGGATCTTTAAATGGGAAAGAGACACATAGAGAAGAAACGAAAATACCGATATTTTTATAGGTGGACTTGGCTGAGCTTTTAACATGTTGTAACTTACATACCAAAAGGGTACTACGAATGCTTTCGGTGAAAATGATAACATTCTACGATTTTGAATTCAGATGTTTACGGGTGGGGGATATTGGTGCGAAGTGCCATAACCAATGGCGTCTGAGTTTTTATGAGAGGGAATTGGTCTTTGGATACTTTATTTCTTCTTCTTCTAATTCTTCTTCTTCGGGTAACACCGAAGGGACAAGGTCGCTAGTTAGAAATAAAATCATTTATCCATCAGACGTCCTTAAAACGCACCTTTTCATAGGAATTATTTCAATATTTTCCATGGACATGACCTGCATTTAAAATAAACCACACAGTTTTAATCACTGGAAACATTCCCGAAATATAGTTTGCCGTAGGTCACTTTAAAATCTTAAATCGTAGTAACCGAAAATATAAATCAGATCTAACAGATGATCCCAAAATGAAATATTTAGCATCATTATTCCCGTTTTACCAAAAGACCACCAAGTCAAAATTTGCATATTTTACAGTAAACGCACATAATAAAGCGTTCTAAAGTCACACTGACTAGAGTTATCATGTCAAAGGAAGGAACTTGACAAATCTATTAGTGAGAATATATTTAATTGTCAATTTGTTAATAAGAAAGAATGTTTCAGTTGATGTCACTTGTGGTTTACACAAATATTTCACATTGGGTAATTACATTAAAAAAATGAATGAGGTGTCACTTTTTACTGTTAACTGCTCTACTGTTTTTTAAAATATCAACTGTATACTTTATGTACTGCCTACTGATAAGTCTGTACGTAATGATAATCGTAATTTTGTCATTTAAGTAATTAATTGTGTTAGAAAGTAAGAATTTTTTACCCTAAAGTTTTGTATTATCATCATATCTATATTCTACTTTAGACTAATAAGAATAGATTCCTTGCTATGAATTTCCTTTTTTTAACTCCATAGCTTTTTTTCACAATGTGACACCATGCTTCTTTTGTTTCGGGAATTTAATATTAGTTTGAGGTTCTTATTGCCAATCTTACTTAATCTATTTTTTCAAACTATTTTACCCATATCTCCAAAATGTTTTATGTTAAGCATTGATGAGTTTAGAAACGTTTTTTTCTTTCTTTATTTAAATACTTGGTGTCTTATTGCTTATGTATTTGTTCCAAGAAAAATATTGTTCTATTGTTAAAGGTGGTAAATTATCGTACCAAAAACAATATATTTTAAACAATTAATAAAACAGGTGAGTCCACCAGATGCCTCTAAATGCACTGATTTGCTTGACATTTTCAAAGTGTTACATGGGAGGATGCCCCTGACATTACTCGGTTTGCTCCCACATTGCACGATATTTTTTCATTTTTTGCTCCTCCTGGAAATTATCCTGGGGACGCCCATCTCTTCCAGATATTTCTAAATGTACTGATTTTCTATTAAAAATCCCGAGGCGCCCATGAACTCCCTACATGGACTGGGGAGCTTCGCGCTCCAGATTGGGAGATTTGCTCCCACATTGCTCCCACATTGCTCCCACATTGCTCCCACATTGCTCCCACATTGCCCCCACATTGCTCAACCTTTTTTATTGTTTGCCTCCTCCTGGAAAACAAATCCTGGTAACGCCCATGGCCTAAGGAGAAATTAATTTATCAAGACATAATCATTTTGTTGTGTTAAATTGTTTTTTTTAGGTCGCGCAAGTCCGTTTGTGGGCGTTTGTAAGTATAACGATTTGATTTAAATAGCCACTTTCGCGGATTGATAATCCAGAAAAACAAAAAACAACAATTTGAAGACAATTGCCTGAGGAGAAATTAATTTATCAAGACATAATCATGCTGTTGTGTTAAATCGTGTTTTTTTAGGTCGCTTAAGTCCGTATGAGGGGGTTTGTAAGTATAACAATAGGCAGTATTGATAACTCAGAAAATACAAAAACAACAGGGTGAAATTACCTTTGTACAAGGTTGAATCAGTAATTTAATAAATTGTGTATTTTGCAATCAAGACAAAAACTTGACAAAAATCGTGATACAATTACCGAAAGGGAAACATTTAAGTGGAAGGAAATCTTTGCTTACCTCCTATGTATGTCAACTAATTTGCCAACCTCAATAACATCACGTTTCGCAAGAACATTTTTGTGACAAACATTGCTATCGTTTTCTTATGACATTAAAACAAATTAAAATAGATAGAAATAAGATTTAAGATGCCGTTCAGATTACGCATGGATCGTTTACTTCACATCAAAATGGACGAAGTAAATCACCTTAAAAATGACTTTAAATACCACGATCTCAGATTGAAAATAATGCTCTTGTTTTGTCTCTTGATAAGATTTTAATTAAACGTTAACACGTTTTCCTCTTCAGGTTATATTTGATATTGTGTAACAGGAGTAACCTCTCAGTAGAGAAAATAAATCGGAAAGGAAATGACGTCAGATGGGAAGTCGACGATACAGACTTCACAAGTTGTGTAAAATAAAAAATAAGAGTTAGAAAAAGGCATCAATATTCAGTACTGCTCTTGTTTTTTTTCTTATTAGATTAGATTTCAATTAAATGTTAATATTGTTTTCTTCTTCAGATTATATTTGATATTGTGTAAGATGTCTTAAAGCATCGGTGAATTATATAAGCGGTACAGACAGAAATTGAACAAAGTAATCTGCTTTTTAGTTTCAACTTTAAACACCACGTACGAGCTCTTTTGTCATTAAGGCAACATAAGAAAACACAGTCACAATGTATGCACCATTTGAAATACAGCCATGGCTGTTTATATAACATCTGCCAATTTCAGCGCACGGCGGGGGAGGGGGGGCAGACGAAATGCACGCTAAAAAAGGCAAAACTTCTTATAATCTTCTATTACTATTCATTCATATTTTGAGGGCCAAGATTTGCAATTATTTTAATGAATAGTAAAACTAACATTATAATAGGATGATAGTTTAACATTGTGTAGCTAAGCCATAGTATTGATTAACACGTATAACTTCTTGTATATCTTTTGATCTGTATAACTAATGTGTTGTATTTTGTGTGTATTCTACAGATGCTGATGATGATGTTAAACATCGAAAAATTTTCAATAAAGATTTCCAATAAAGATTTCCAATAAATAATGGACTTTTGTTGTTGGTACCCTACAACTTGGATATTATAATTTTATGTTTCATGATTGGGATTTGAAATGGCACATGAATGCAAAAGAATCCCAGAAAAATAAACTTGATATGCTATCTTTTACGCAATATCAAGATGGGACAATGATGTTTAAACGAATTGTAGGACCAAAAATGATGCGACGCACCCAAACATAATTTGCTGTCTTCATTACAAAACTGGTGTAATGGATGGGGATGGGGATGGGGAGGGGGTAAGAAAAGTTACAATTCTTGACCCAGTGAACGAGTTTGAACATTTTGTTGACATAAGGGGGCTAATCCGGGCAGTTGACCGAGTTCTTATCTTGTCAAGTCTTAAGAGTTGTGTGACCTTGCTGTGTGACATTGCCAAACTGCCCAGACGTCTAGGTTCCATCACGCGTCTCAGCAATCTTGGCGTAAACACAGACCGGAAAAGAATCATATTTTTTCGAATGCATTCGCATTATTGTAAAGTGCAAAGGGTTGAATAAACTATTGCAATTGAAGATCAAATAACAAAACAAAACTAGAACAGAATGTTTGAAAAAGCATCAATCTTCAGCAGATATCCCTCATAAAGGTTGTTTCGGGTCTTTGATATCTGTACAACATAAAGAAGTATGAGGGTGACCCAGACATGTCATAGATATCTCTGATGCTATACTTTAAGTAAGATGAAGAAGAAGAAGAGTGTAAATTAGGAGAAGGCTTGAGACAACATCTCAGTAGAGAAAATAAATCTGAACGGAAATGACGTCAGATTGGAAGTCAACGATACTTCACAAATTGTGTAAAATAAAAAAAATAAGGACTTTAAAAAAGGAAACAAACTTTGAATTAAAAAATAAGAATTATGTTCAACTTCTTTTTCTTAATCGGTAAACAAAAATACTAAAAGCATACCCATTAGCCGTATGGTAGTGGGCCTGAAAGCAAATGACTAGGCTGTATAGCAAGGTCAATCAGGGCTCGTTAAAGTCATGATAAACTATGCTCACCGTAGTCAAAATATAGAAAGACTAGAATTTCGGGTCGCTTAACGCTCCCTAAATTCGTCGATATGGTCGCTACGCTCCCTCTCATTGCAATTTTATCATCACAAATATTCAAAAGGGGCAGTGAAAAACTCTACAAAAATAGTATTAGTTTAAAAGTTGTAAACACCAGGTACTACCTCTAAGAATCAGCTCAACAGAAAAAGAAGAAGAAAGTTACGAAAGACCAATCATCCCT
>JAUUEB010313897.1:0-12778 GCA_032362205.1 Clione limacina
ACCATCTGCTGATGAGCCCCATCTGCCCACTAGTTCATTGTTCCTACATTGAGCATTTCGTACCGTAGATCATGATGCAATATAGCACAATGTGAGAATAATAATGGAATCATCTTAGATCTCCCCCGAGTTGGATCCTAGGCTGATGCTTAAGATCTGGGCCGATATCGGCCCAGATTCTAAGCATTGGCTAGTACCCTCGCCTAGGAACCAAATCGGGGGAGATCCTGTGACATATATATAACAATCAAATCATCGGATTTAACTTTCTTTTAAATATCACTCAAATAAACTTATGACCTTCTATGCTAAAATTGCTATTTGCTTGTACTTTTGAGTCTCTTTTCAAAGTTCCGTATTATGTTTTCGCAGATCAAAATTCGGAAGAACTTTCAGATGTGTACAAACTGAACAAGCGAGATCGTTTCTTAAAATCCCTAATAAAAAAGTATTAAGCGTTTATGTCAGGAATTGGGTGATGGGGAGGAGGTGGACAGTTTCCTCTGCATTCAGACTCATGCTTTGATCACCTAAGTGCTTAGAAAGCAAGGTTATTGACAAACGGGATACGTGAGGCGCTGCTTATTTTCACTGCATGACCAAAGGTCTTGCCTCTCTTTACAACGCGACAGACTCCCAATGGACTTCTAGAACGTATATAATAACCAGACATTCTGTTCAGCATTTACCTTCCATTCCGTTTTTTCATCTTTAGACCCAAGGAAAAATCCCTTAGGTATTCCATTTCACCATTTGTATTGCCAAGACTCTAGACCAAATTATTCCTGTCTAACCTTTCCTACAAATTTATCAAAAAAAACTAATTTAAATTAATTAATCAGTTGGTCGAAACCGTTTGAATTAAAACTCTGAGACCACTCAGACTGTCCAGACAAGTTTGTAACATTTAATGAGATTTTACTAATTTGATTTTTCAAAATGCTGTTGGCAAAGAAATAACTGGCGTATACAGAATTCTGAACAAACACCTAACAAGTTAGCTCAACGATATATTATTTGTGTTGGCAAGAATATATTTAACAGGACAAGAAACCATTTTAAATTCCACCGCTTTAACTATCTGTATTTGACAAACAGCATCAAATCTCATATTGATTTTTAGCAATGCTAAGAAAATGAAGATTTAATAGGACAGTCGTAAAAGTGTTTGAGAAGAAATTAATTAACCTAGGTTATGTTTGTTTGTTTTTTACGTTTGCTTCTAGCTCGGGCAAACATGATATCTTTCAAAAGTAATAGTCAGCCAAACGATGATTAAAAACTAAGCCATGGAAATTAAGATTATGTTTCAAACAGATAAACAACATGTGAACAACACATTTGAAATTGATGGATATACAAGTACACCGTATAGTTGAGAGTCACTTATATTAGAATAGAGGTTGTATGTGACTCATATGGCGTTCATAAGACTGCTGCTATGAGTTTAACTAATTTTGACTACAAATCCGCGCAAAGTCTATCTTATTGCACTGGGAGTGTTAAATCATTGTAAATATCTAAAAAGCTTCAAGAAAAGTCATTTAACCCGATTAATTAGATGCATGTTTGGAGAATGATTACATACACACATGCAACTATATCTACAGTCAATTTAATGGACCCTTCAATATATTTAACTAGCGACTTACCCGGTGTTGAAAATGAGAACCTATTCACGAACCAATTGCTACCGTTAACTTTCCTCCTTGATGTCATTAAATGTATCGTTTTACCAAATTAACTAAACATAATAAAGTCATTGTCACTTTGAACGAGGTTGTAACCTCCCTCTAAAATATATCAATGTGATAAGAAAGAAACAATGAACAACGTCCTTATGAAAGCATAAAAGCACTATACAATATTAGTTAACAGCTTTTGATTCACAGTAATTAACAATATTTTAAAACGTCCATTTCTCTAAATTCAATAAAATGAACATTCGAAATGGGAAATAGTTAAACGGAACAAATACAGATTAATATGGCGCCCACTCATTATGATGTCTGTCTTGGGATGGCTCTCTGTAACCATGAACGATATAGTGGCTTATCCATCACTATTGCAATTAAAATCAGTAAGTAATGGTCACCTTAATTCCCGACCTCGATATCACAGCCCCAACGGTTTAAAAGCAAATAAACGCCCCTGCATTCTTATAAAAAATAAAAATAAATTGCCAGCGTCTCGTAAAAAGTTTGCTATCAGCCACTTAAGTGATATGCCCTTTCATTCAACCGAAAGAAGGAAACACGAATTTGCGATTTCTCCGAAAGACGTTTGCATCCTCCATCTTGAACTTACGTTTGTATTGGCTGGATGCCGACACGAACATATACGTTAGAGCGTGCGGTGTGCAGTCATGTGATAATTATAAATCGATAGTGTATCCATTAGTATATACTGATTCGCAATGTTCAAGTTGTACAGAGTTGATCCATTTTCATCGAGTGTGCTTGTAAACACTTACACACACAATTCAATTGTTTCCAAGCTTCGTGTGATCCATAGTTCAATGATTCCCTTGTGAACGACTATCCATCTTACTACGTTGGTACCAAGATCCGAAAGAGAAAGTGATTAAACACAACATAAAGATTAAGATAGCGCGAACGAATTAGAATGTCTGTCATGCAACGGTTCTCGATAACAGTACTTCGGATGATTCATGGTCTATCCATCACGAGCGTGGCTATACATAATGTGAATAGGTTGGCTGGAAGGCCCCTTGGTAATGGTTTTTAACTACTTCACGGACGAGGTTTATATAACGAAAGCTGTTCTCATTGACGCCCTTATGTTCTCCTCAGTGCTTTAAAAGAAATTGTTTTCAAGCAAATCAGGAGCCCGTCTTCATATCGTCTTCGTTACATATAATGGCTTGCGTTAAGAGACAGCGGTGAACTTTTGCAGGGGCGAGTAAGGTTACCTAAAAAACACAAGGTAAAATGTCCTTTAATTGATAGGGATACATAAGGAATTGTAATTGCTTCATGAAACCAAAAATATTTTCATTTTCATGAATTGTATTAGTCCAAGTTCACATTTGGTATGTTTAATCTTAAGAATGAATGAACAAGTCTTAAAACCACCAATGAACAAATTATAACATTTATTTATAAAAAAAAGAAAAGAAAGAAAAAAAGAAAAACGTGTAGCAACTCTGGAGCTAGTCGTTGTGCAAATCAATTAAGCAATCAATTCAGTGCACATTGTTATATTTTTTTGTTTCATCTAGAAACTAATTTAAATTGCATAACCTCATATACCATTATCCAAGTTTTTTATCAATGCAGTTTCCTATTACATCAAAATTATGTAGAATATACGTTAAAGTTCAGTGTTTCTATGAGAGGTAATTTTCATGATTTTTTACATAAACATAAATTACACAGGCTAATATATTTAGTGACCAAAGTTCATTAAGGATTTTAACCAATGTGAATACATTTCTCATTAACCTTCCTCATAGTGAGCATAATTACGTCACTTCCTGTTTTTGATGTCGAAAGCGATCAGGGCTTTCGTGATTGGTTATGATATTGAACACTGATTCCCCTCCTATTCATCAGAGTAAAATGCATCAGTACTTAAACCAAAAGCCACGGAAGGTTGAACATAAAATAATAAATGGCGTTGAATATGACATCCGTAAAAGAACTACATCTAAAGCTGCTGTTAATTTTAAGAATCACTTCTCAACATGGACATCGACAACAATTTTGGAAAGGGAAAGCAGCAAAGCGTGAACACAAATAATAGAGTACGAAAAGTAGTTTTCAAAGGAATAATCAATCAACAAAGAAGTTGGATGTCTTAAGATGGTCTATTTTACAATCTTGAATGTAATTGCCTGACTGTATCAGTATTGTTGTCAGAATGTTCGGCTATTTTCATAAACGTAAACGTCTATATGTTTATATGTAAGAGGATTGCTTAGGTGTAGGGTGTAATCCTATCTAAATATTCATTCTTGTCACACCCCGAAGCACTCATACTATTTACCTCTCTGCGAAAGACGAGTAGTAGTATCCTTGTTAGTATGAACATGGCCGAATATTTTGTAAGCAAACGTTTTTTAGGCCAAAACATCACATGCATTACATACACCACGAATTCAAATTAGACATACTTATTTTTCACTATGACAATATGAATTAAATGACATCAAACATTTCACAATGTTTACAAGGCTGAGATATGAATTTCCTTAAAGCACGCAAAATCGCACACGAAATCTAACTGCTATCTGCGTCGATGAAGAAAATCGGATACTTGAAAATAATACTGTTCACTGTTAACACTGTTTGTGTCTAGAGAGGGTATTTACATTTATTCACTGTTAATAACTTTCATTTCCGATTCCTGTTCATATAATATTTGATAACGCTGAATTGGCTATTTTATTTATTAAGCACTTATAAAAGAATATGCTTAAATAATAGGTTTGGTTGTTGCATCTGTATATTGACAAGTAGAATATTGTCTTTTTGGTCGTTACACAGTAAACTAAGTATTCAATTCTCTATGCAAAGCTTTCAGACGGGAGCGTTGCCGAGTGGTCTAAGGCTTGGATCAAATCACTAGTCTCATTGGAGGCGTGATTTGGAATCCTACCGAAAAAGTGTTATCAACATTTAACTATTTTTATAAAGTTGTTACATGTTTCAAATCTCTGAGCATGGGAAAATATCAGCCGACTGTAAGAAAAGTTTTGAGCTTTTTAGTTTTTGATTTAAAAAAGGGGGTGGTGGCATATTAGCGCAAGTGGAGAGAGACAGAGAGAGGTCTACAGGATGGTGAAAAAGTCTGTTCGTGTTTCTTTCTTTTTGTATCCCTCCCGGGCAAGTTTGAATACTAAGCCACAGATCTTTTTTTGACTACTATTACCGACGTAACAATTGATTTGAGATTGTGTAAACCTGGGCAACGCCAGGTGAAACGCTAGTTTAATTATTAAAAAAAACTGTTTTATTTGAGAACTTAAGTTTCTACTTCAGCATTTTATGCTCCTGCTTCAGTGTCTTGTATTCAACAGTTTTCATTGGTATCAAGGTGATGTCTTTGCACTCGAAGAGTACACTTCTATTCTATTTAGTACTGTAAAGATATCCGGATTAAGAGTGTCTTAATGTACGTCGAAAACACATAAGGAACGTTAGAAAATAAAAATACACACGCGATTTGTTTTCTTCCAAACCCTAACATATTATCCAAGTCTGAGATAAATGCTCATCAGTCGTCATCATTTTGCAAATTATAAATTTCAAATCAGTTCTTTTTTTCTCTCAAGTGGCAGCAAAAAGACGGGGGGGGGGCAAATCACGTTGTCCAAAAACTTAAATATTAAAAAGCTGGTCAATTGGCAGATAGATTCATTGCTTGAGTTGGACTTTTTCCAAATTGTTTTGCATACTTCAAGATCATCTCGTCATCTTTGAAAAAGAGTAGTTGTTTATTCATTAAAGATGGTGCGCATTTAAAGTAGCGCTGTCGTGAACTCCCTTTTTAAATGAGTTCAACCCTTGGGAAGTGTCAAATAATACAATGTATCGTTTTTTTTAATTATTCTAACAAACAGCAATTAAAACCGCAAAGACCACAAATAACGGTTTCTAAGGTATTTAGATACCTTTACAAATTGATAAGGGATTTTTTGAAGACATGGTTTTCGGTGGGAAGCCGAGCAATGATTAGTATGAATTCTAAAAAAAATTGAGCAACGAACCTACGTCTAGTTCGCAATTATAAATATAGATGTTATTGTAAAAGATATTGTACCAACAAATACATCTATGCTACGTTTCATATACAGCTCATGAGCAATATTATAAACATCAATTTATCAAACTTCGATGAAATTCAACTTCCGAAACAGACATGATTAAACTTAAGCACTAATAATTTAGAAAGTATGTCTTGCATTTTCTCTCTGTAACAAGATATAAAAATTGTCAATCGATCATCAGTTCAATTATTGAAAGGAAGTAGATGGAAGCTCCATTGACAATTATATGGTACCAGAATACTGTGTTTTTTTTTATCTCACTAAGCTTGTAGTCACGAACGCCTTTATGATCTTCTCCGTGCGTTTTTCAAAACAATGTGTCTACAATCAAAGACGAGGCCGTCTTCTTGTCTACATACCATTCATGTGCTTAAATCGTCTTCGTTTTTTCACTAGCCACTCGAGTTATTGTCTGTTGGCAATCATTGTGGTCGGGGCGAAACATCGCATACAGCATTACAGCTAGATTGGCCACGATTCCACATAGATATCACGAGATACAAAAAGGGTTAAAGATCAAGAGAGCAGATCAATGTTAGAAGCTTTGATAACAATAATAGCAACTGTTTCCCTTCGACAAAAAAAGGGGGAGGTACATAGACTTCTAAAAAAGCATTCCAACATATTCAAATGCGGGAAACAGAAAGAGATGGGAGTACAAAAATTAACAATCAATTCCATCCCGGGCATTGAAGAAGGATAGGTTTCTTCAGACCTTAGGTCTGTCACCTTATTTAGATTTACATTTAGTATTCAGAAGATCGAAAATACAATTATGATCCACTTATTATTATTAACTGTAGACAATCTCCAAATGTATTTTGATCAAATCTTTGATTATAACACCCATTTCTGGTCCTGGGGCATATTATGGACTAATTTTAGAATACATTTTCTTATAGACACATACACTTTGCATTAATGTGCAGAATTGAAAGCGTATGAACAAATGTATGTTGTAAACTTGTTTTAATTTATATTAATTATATATAATTTTATTCATTTTTTTCCTTTGCAATTTGAATTTTGAAAACAATAATTCTCTTTTTCTGTTTGCTCATATGTAAATTTATTTGGGCTAATAAAATGTCACTGTTTCACTGGAGGTAACATTGACTGCATTAATAGTAAACAATATTTCCGGTATCTTACACGTGGGCAAACTTCAGATTAAAAAAAAAATGAATTTCTTTAAGAAGGCTGTAAAATGCTCGCCGCCACCCGATTGACTAATTTTGATGCGCTGATTAATAAAATGTCCTTCATTTTGTGATTTAACTTATATTGAGATAAATTATTTTGCAAATATATAAATCCAGTAGCCCAAACTAGGAACACGGAAACAAGGATGGCCGCCAACGTTCGGGGTGACGCAGGAGAGACGACCGCGTCTCATTCATTTCAAGATCAAAGGGTAACACATTGGCAATAACTCTTGATTTATTTAGTGAATAGAATTTTGTTTCATTCAAATAAACCATTTTGTTGTTTTTCTACTACATATATTAAGGTACCATAAAACGATTGATCAGATCGACCACTGAATCGATTCAACTCATAAAGATCAGTGTCATTGATATAATCAAAACAGGTGAGGCAACTTCAACACTAGTAGGTAGGTGTGCTCTGCATTGATACTATTGAGTTGATCACCTATAAAGCTCATTAAGCAGGGTCATTGTCAAACAAGTGTTCGCTTAATTTTATGTATGCACTATTAGTTATGTCTCTTTGTACAACGACACATACTCCCAAGAGACTTCCGGAACGTATATATAATAAGCTTACGTCCCGTTCAGCATTCACTTCTTATTAACCGTTTTTAATCTTAAAACTCAAGGTCAAATCTCTTGGGTATTCCCAGTCCGAAACCCAAACCTCTTCACCATTCATATTCCCCAGACTCTAGATTAAACTATTTCTTTTAACCTTAACCTCGAATTTGTCAAAACAGTTTGTTCTTCTTCGTCTGAAACCAAACCCTTAGACTACGTATACTGCCAAGACAAGTTATATCCCCTCTAACCTTGTTATGATAATTTGATTCACCAAATGTGTTTGGCCACAAAACAACCGTGGTGTAGAAAGTTTGGACAACCACGATGTCAGCTGAGTCTATTTTAGGAAATCAATGATATATTATTCTTTTCTGGCAAGAATATATTCCAATATTAATTCTCCGTTTTTTGTTCTTTATCTAGTTTTGACAGACAGCAACAGGTCTCGTATAGATTTTATCAACTTAAGGATAATGTAAATTTGATAACAGGACATTTTGACACATGTTGGAGGAGAATATTTTTTTCGAGATTGGTTGTTTTTACACTCGGTCTAAGCTGGCATTTTCAAAAAGTAAAAATTCAGCCAAAAATTGATTCAAACTAAATCGATAAATTTAAATCCTGTTTCAAACTTATAAACAACATACGGAAAAAAATATTTTCAAAATAGTGGACATAAAAGTAAACCAAAGAAATTAGACGTAAAGTATGTGTGTGATAAATACGGTTAACATTTTACTATCGCTATGAGTTTTACTTTTTCAGTTTAAAAAAAATCAAGGTAATAATTTGAAATCTTTCGCATAAGATTTTATCTAATGAATTTCGAAAAACGTCTATCGCAACTATTTGAAACTATTTTCTTAACAGAGTTATGGCCATTTTGATTTTTTTTCACAATATGTCATTGTTAATTTTTGTTGGTCGTGGTGGTAACATAGTCGAAGGTAGAAATCTGAGAAATCTTGCACAGATACCACCATTTTTTCATAATGTAAGTCCCTTTACGAGTTGCATGTATGTTTTTTTTTGTCTAAAGACCTTTTTGTCTGGTAACCGTTGAAAAGATGTGAAAAGACGCTGAACTATGATATAAAGATGTAAAAAAAGGATTCGATTGTTTGTAAATGATAACCTCAAACGTACAGGACAAGAGAAAAGGAAAAATAGCAAACGCTGAAGAACCAAAAGACAATTCAAGACGTGATATGATGTCATTATGAACTAACATTGTCCATGAGAAAAAAAATTCCTCATCAAATATGCATATTATCTCGTCTTCAATATCCATGAGTGTAAAAATCACTTCAAGTGAAATCATAGCTTATGTCAAAGTCAGCTACATTTTTTTGAGGTATTCAGGATAATAAGTCTAATGGTTAACAGCGTGAGTATCGTACAGTGTCCGCTCTTGTTTTATCAAGTATACATAGTATCTTGCAAAGAAGGGCATCGCATATGTTATCTTTATAAAATAGCGATAATGTCTGTGTTTGTCGCGCTCGAACCTCGAGTAGTCAAGTTATCTTAATTATCTCAAACATGTCACAAACTGAAGTTTTAAAGAACGTTTGATTGATCACTGTTTAATGATTTACTTCGTCAAAGGACCGAACGCTTTCCGAGATCTTTATTAATAATCTGGCAACACCACTAATTTGAAGGTCATTTCGTAATGTAAACGACTTTTTCCAATAATTTATTATCTGAATGACAAATGTCCATACAATCATCTTCAATACAATTGACATCTGAAAATGATCGCTATTAAACACAAAAAATAACGATTTATACTTGCAGTGAAGGACACACTAGCGTTCTCCGCGGTGACTCATCTGATTTTTCTTATTTATGTTAAACATGAGAACATTTTCTTTTTTCCCTGCTAAACGGCTTTAATCGAGTTGACTAAATCGCTCCCAAGGAAAAAGAAAAAGAAGACAAAACGAAGGCGTTGCAGACCCCAATAAAATGTACTGACAACATAGCAAAGCAAGCTTTGTAAAAAGTAAGTCAAGCAAGAAGATATTGAAACGATGCTAAAACTATGTCGAAAAGATGCGGTTAGATGTTCACAGATGTTAAGATACGTTGGAAATGCGCTTCAATCGAGTTGAATTAATCGCTTCCAAGGGGAAAAAAAGAAGACAAAACGAAGGCGTTGCAGACCCCAACTAGAAAATGAGTACTCGTAGATAGTACAACCACGCACATCAGACACAAGTAAAAATAACATAGCAAAAAACTCAAGGGTCATAACTCTGTAAACATTTTTTTAAGTCGAGAAAAATATATTTAGACGGTTCCTAGAAGAGCCTGCGTGCACTTTTTCAGACTCTTACTCCCAACGATGCGTCCCCTGCCTTAATAACGTTATAATACATCATAAAAGAGACATAACTCTGTCAAAACTGTTTCGTTTTCAAAACATTATACTCCATCTTTTAGGGACTGACGAATTTAGCCTCCATGCAAAATTTCAGATTTCTATCATTGACGATGGGACCACAGTGTGTTTGCAAAAAAATAACAAAGGCATATAATAAAATACTCAAACGGGCCATAGCTCTGTTTCAAATTGATTATTCAAAAACCTGTGAAAGATCGTTTAAGATAGTCACTAGAAGAGCCTCTTTGCAAGATTTCAGATTCTGAACTCTGAATATATGACCACAGCTTGTTTTTTGCAAAAGAACAAAATAAGGGCTATAACTTCGTAAATATTTCACAAATATTTCTGGATTTAAATTGCTGAGTTTGTATTTTTGGTCCATATCATCCTTCCAAAAGTGAAACACATCGGAACAAAATTACTCAAGTTATCGCGTTAACAGACATACAGACAAGCAGAAAATATACCACTGCGCAATATAAATGTGCGTGAAAAATTTGAAAATAAAGTACATATCATTTGTGTCAAACACATTTGAACTAAAGTGAAAGCTCAGACACAGTAACTCCCAAATGCCCCTAAGGGAAATAAATTGCGTCAATATTATAAGTTGGGTTGCACATTTTTTCAAAGGGTATTTCAGCGCAGATGAGGCAAAGTCTTAGATATACAAATATTTGCGTGGGGACGTGAGAGAAAACAAGCCACTATTTGAGTTAGTTATGATTAACCCACCTTAAAGGGATACGTTACGTTACGAGGGTCCTCCCTCTCCTCAGTCCCTGGTGGCAGAGTATATATGTGTCTGATGTGCGTGGTTGTACTATCTACGAGTACTCATTTTTCTAGTTAAGTGTACTTGATTACAAGTTCAAGTTTCAGACGCCAAAGTCGCGACATTATGCTCCCATTTACTTCAATAATTTCATTATTTGAATATCTGCGGGCTTATAAGAAGAGCACAAAGTATGTTACCCTCAAGAAAACATCTAGTATCAATATATCAGTAATACCAAATGAAGGTAAAATCCGACATCGAATTCTTTATCAGGTTTTGTATTCGTATTCAAAAATATATATAAATTACTTTAATTTAGGTCAAGGTGAAATTCTTAAAAACTGAACAAATTGTTTACATGCAATGTAAAATCAAATATGAACCAGTCAGACACTCACCTTTTAATTCCAAAAACTCCAAAAATTCAATCATCATAAAATCTGCTTCTTGCCTTAGCTTCTTTGGTACCACTTCTTCTAGCTTCATTGATATTGCTGGGTCGAGTTCCTTTGTAAAGTCTGCAAAGAAAGAAATGATTCATATTGTGATCGATTTCAAATAGTTTCGGTGTTCTTAATTAGTTTATAATGATATATCTTGTGATTGGGATGCACAATTAACAACATTTTACAGGTCCTGCTTGTGTTCATTCCTAGTTGAACTTGTATGTTATGACCAAAGTAACTGACTGCGCAACATATCCATTTCTCCCCAAAAGCAACGTTAGACTAAAATTTATTGATAGATAGATCATACGCTCACATTTCTAAAATAATTGCAAATAGGTTTTTGTACATACTAAAATGTTTCGTTGTCCCTTTATTTTGACAACATTTGGTTCATCTAGACTTTTTACGTTTCATAAATAATTCTAGGGGGGGGGGGGGGGCTATCGAAAACTTGTTGTGTAAAACAAGGGAAAAGACTTGGATTTCATAACAAGGAACCATAGAAAAAATATTTGACACGAAGATTCAATCTTATATTTTTTCTCAAATTTTACACAACACGGTTTGTAAACTATTTGTGAACAGGTGTTAACTTTATGCTGTGAATAATGGAGAAAAATCGTCAGACCAGTCAATGTTTTCGTTATGTTCAGGCTCCTCTGCACGTAAGCTTGACAGAAAGAACGGATCTAAAGGATCTGAGTCGGCTTCAGCTCCTGTTCTGGTTGACTTTCCACTCAGAGATTGTGAACCAACACGACCTGTAGAACTTGACAATCGGTCACCAATTAACGCAAGTTTGTTCATATTGGATTGTTTTGCATGTGTCTTGTGGTGTTTTATTTGATTCAGATTGGTAGCATCATTATCATTTGTATTAAGGTCATCCCAAGGAGAGTTGGAGTGAGGAGTTGGAGCTTGTGTCGAATCAACAAGTTCGAATGAGTTGTGTGAGTTAATATCTTCTTTCGGTTGCTTAACATTCAATGAGTTCACATCATCTTTAATCAAGGCAGACAAAAGACTTTCATTGTCTAGTGGTGAATGAGGGTTGTTTGAAGTGTTAGGTGAAGAAGGGTAATGTGAATCTCTGGAATGATTTGGTGGATGAGTCCGTGCTGTTGGGAAAATAGAACGTTGAACTTTATGTGGTATATATATCAAAAAAGATCTTTCATTTATGGGATGTCCAGCATTTGTTTTCTCTGTTGAAAAAAGGGTTGACAAAATTATTCATAAGAGTATAATATATAAGATTGCAACAGCAAATTAACTATGAAATCAAAAATGGTATCTGTTCATAATAAAAACTAAGTCTGCAATTTATATCATTAAAATACAAGTCTGGCATTTGTATAACTAATGTCACCAAACATGAGTATAATCCTTAATCTATATACACTTCTATTAAAAATAAACCAACCATTATAGGCTACCCTGTGTTGCGTGGTTCCTTCCACTCCTCGGGCCTAGGTATGTATGGAGACAGTTCATAACTTGGACAGACGGTGCTTTGCGCGGTGCCAACACTTGAGCGCAATATCCGATCGTCTGTTTACGCACTTTGGATTTTCGATGTTCTTGCAT
>JAUUEB010314008.1:0-12775 GCA_032362205.1 Clione limacina
AGAAATACTTGCTTGGCTTTTCACCATGTACAATCCAACGGGCTCTACTTCTTATCATGATGCCTTCAAGTTTTTTAGCCCTTAGTTGTCCTTAATTTAAATTACCTTCAAGGGAATAAGAGGCAAAACTTCTGACTTCCTATATTTTGGAGATTTAACAGAATACATTTTATGCATGAAAAAACTCCAGCTCGTATGAGAATTGACTAAGGGAGAATAAAATAGGGGCTCTTTGGAACGGTCTTGAAAAGCT
The DNA here is from genome assembly GCA_032362205.1 of Clione limacina. Classification (NCBI taxonomy): domain Eukaryota; kingdom Metazoa; phylum Mollusca; class Gastropoda; order Pteropoda; family Clionidae; genus Clione; species Clione limacina. The sequence continues at coordinate 254 of JAUUEB010314008.1, forward strand.
TTAACAAATAGTAATAGAATATGTTACTTTTTGGAGTTGAATCATATATGTTGTCTTCTAACTCAGATAAGTTAACATTACTGAATGATGATACTGAAAAGAATAAAATCTCAGAGAACCTGTGTGCAATATTTCAGGGTCTTACTCCCTTTAATGCGTCCACTGCATTAAAAAATGTACCTGAAAATCATAAAAGGGGCATAACTCTGTCAAAACTGTTCCTTAAAAATAGCTTTTAGGGAACCTCAAATTAAGCCTCTGTGCAAGATTTCTGATGGTTTCTATCTTTGCCAAAAAAATTAACAAAAACAAAGAAAAATATTCAAAGGGCCAATAACTCTGTTTTTAAATTGATTATTCAAAAAACTGTGAAAGCTGATTTTAGATGGTCACTAGAAGAGCCTTTTTGCAAGATTTTAAATTCTTAACTCTGAAGATGTGACCACAGTGTGTTTTTGCCAAATAAACAGAGAACAAAAAGAAAAACTTAAAAGGGCCATAACTCTGTCAATTAATTACCAATTTTTCTGGATTTAAATAGCAAACATTTTATACTTGGTTAATATCATCCTTCCAAAAAATGAAAGAGATCCTAGCAAAATTATTCAAGTTATCGCGTAAACAGACAGACACACAAGAAGAAAATATACCACTACACCATAGAACTGGGAACATAAGAGCGGACTGGGATAAAAAAAAGTTGAAAAATGCACACAATAAATAGCTGAACAACATAAGGGCACTCTTGGCACATGATCTAAGATGGCAACCATCTTGGATCTTAAACAATCATCCTGTTACATACCTAGTGTCAAGATAATTCTAACAGGCTCTTATTTAGCTGTGATAATAATTTTTCTCACTTTTGTCACTATGGGGGCACTGAATTGATAAGAGGGTTTAACCATATTACTTTATTTCTATGATCTTAAAGTCCCATTACATTATATAAGTTCATAATTTGACATACCTAAAGATAAACATGTTGTTTAAATATTAAAAATTATTAAATTGGGAGGCTGTTAGAGCATCACTATGATGGCACTTCAATCATCTACATAATGTCCACATATGAAAAATATTTCTTCTCTTGTCTGCTCTCCCTTACCTGAGAGTGACCCTGAAAATAAAGTTATTTTCTTACAAAACCTGATGATGTTTTTCTAAAACACATCTTGCTCATTCACTTTGAGTAAATTGCTTCTCAACCTCATTTTGTAGATTTGCATTCTATTGTAACATTTTTGTTTCAGAATCACGCCAATCTTCACTGTGTCATGTGTAACAGGCAAAGATCTTGAACTCCTGAAACAATTTCTCAACATCTTGCCTCCTGTGACACCTCACAGTGAGCGGGAACGCAGAGCACAAGACATGACAGAGTTCCAGATTGATGAGCTCTTTTCTATACCTGATGTAGGCACTGTTGCTGGTGGTATAATTCACAGGTAATTGTCAGACTTCTACGCAATGAAAATATCGCTGCACAGTGAAATCTTTTTAGACTGTCACCTTTTGGACAAAGAAAAATTTTGTGTCATCGCGGGTTTGGTGGCTCAAGAGGGGGGGGGGCATAATTAATATGAAAAACATGTTATTTCTTGTTGTATTTACCCATGTTCTTGGCAGTGAGGGCTCTACTTTCATATGAGATAGTGAGACTAATATGTTTACACTGTGGAATGTTATGTAGGTCTATGCACTGCGCTGTTCACATTAGAAATAAATGGCATAGCAAGCAACTCAAAGAGGCAGACTCTTTATTTTAGTTTTCTTATGTCTAAATAATATGGATGACACATTTAAGCATTGAATGCAAAAAAAATGTCAAACGATTGAGTGCTATTGTTGTACAACCAATAATCTATTTTAATATGATCTAATATGTACGCTGTAAGTACTTGTTTCAATTAATTTGTAATCAACGTTTTTGTTGTCTGCTGACTGCTGAAAGAAGGGTCATTCAAAATGAGTGGGAGACGCATCATCATTAACAATACTATTTGATTTACAAAAAATAGCTGAAAGTGTCAAGCAGCTTTGGAAGTTCTTTTTACTCTTGGATAAGTTTTTCCACCATGTATTTTTCTGACATATTTTTAACAAAAGCACCTCATTTAGAACCTCTCTGCCAACTTCACAGGGGCTCTATACGAGAAGGAGATCCACTTTTGTTGGGGCCTGCTGATGATGGAAGCTATTGTAAGGTCAAGGTGAAAACAGTTCACAGGAATAGACTTCCTTGTCGGTTGATACAAGCAGGTCAGGCAGCGTGTGTAGCTTTGCAGGATATACAACGAGGAGCTGTAAGAAAGGTAATAAGTCAGTTTAAATTAATTCATCAGCTGCAAGCAACCATATTTGAAAAAAATATAAAAATAAACTTTTTAAATGCTGATCCCTGTCTCAAATTCTCACAAACTGCAATAATCAAATAGCTATCCTTAGATTTTAATGTTTTGATAGCAGTTATTTGAGATACAATAACATTTTGGTTCTGAAGAATTTAATTTTCAACTTAAAGAGGAATTTCTTATACATAGCAGATTATAGACTACTGCACTGGTCTACCAATTTTATTTTGCTGTCTCTTTACATTTAACTCATTTAAACAACATTAACATCACTTTATCTATCACAGTGTATTTTTTCCACAATTATTTAACCAGTTTGGACAAAGCCAGTTTTTGTCACTAGACTTACTTTTGTGTTAATGTTTAACAGTAGATTTATTAAGTACCTTTTTCTTGGCCAAACTTGGTTTTTGAAATCAAGAGCTTATTTTATTCTATCTATTTTTATTTTCTTCTTTTCATCGTTTTTTTCTTAAAAAATGAAGAGCTAGTGTTTCCAAGTTAAGCAGTTTACAGTATTTATTGGCAAATATTATTTTACATTGATACAGTTAATTGACCTTTATTTTGTTGCAAATTGTGATTTAGTTTTCAATTTATATATAAATTTAATTGTTCCCGCAGGGTATGGTACTTGTGAGTCCTGATTCACCCCTATGCAGCTGCCTCAAGTTTGAGGCTGATGTCTATGTTCTTTTTCACAATAAGAGCATCACTGTTGGTTTTCAGACCACAATTCATATAGGAACTGTATGCCAGACTGCTGTTATACGAAGTATTGATAGGGTAAGTATTGACAAGCCAGTGATTACATGAAATTTTGTGTTACAGCATGTTTTAAACGTTGTTTCATAAGAAATAAAAGGTTTTGCTAACTTTTCCTAGGAAGTTGAATAGAAGTGTGATTTAAATTCAATTCTGGCAATTGCACAGTAGCTTAAAAACTATTTCATTCAAATGAAAGGGTTCTGTAGAAGTTTTCTTAATAAGTTGAATGCAATGTGTGATTTAAATTCAATTCTGGCATGATATTAAAATCAGTTTAGACTAGAGTATGCTTTAAAAGTGTTTTCATTCAAATAAAAGGCTTCTGTACAATTTATCTTAAGAAGTTGAATGGGATGTATGATATAAATTCAATTAATTGCAAAAATAGCTTTCACATTTTACTAAGAGTCTAGCCCAAATGTGTTTCATTTGTATTTTGAAACATCCTTAAGCCTACCTTAAGAAATAAAATAGTACATGGATCTAGACATTACATACATCGTTAATCCGCTGATTGTTGACCCGTAGCATATAGCATTTTACTGAAAAACAGTGGTACTGTTTAAACGGAACAAAATCATGCTTCCCAAAGAATTTGGTTTAAGCGAGTTTGACTGTATTTATTTGTATTAGGGATTGTAAAGAAGACTGTGCTTATGTTAAGTTATTTAAAAGGAATAATGATCAAGAATGTTTTTAATGAAGGAAGAAACAAGACTGTTAATAGTAATAGTTAATAATGACTCTGTCCATTGAAAGGGTTTCAGAGTTTTGGTTTGGTTGTTATTTTGCAAATTCGTCATAAGTCTCATAGTTTACTAAATTTTCAAACTTGCAGAAGAAATGTTTCGAGTATTTAGATTCCAAAGAAATGGAGATCATCTTTGTTACATAATATACCTTTCCCTTTTAAATATGATTTAACTTTTGCTTGATTATTTGAGATGAAGTTGACAAGAGTGCATTGCTGCAATGAATAATGTTTGATTCGCCGTTCGCCCCACCTGGATCACATAAGTTGTGCAATCTCAATCTTTAAATATATATATAATTATAATGGAACAAATTGGTATGTGTTTATTAATTTATTATTTCTGTTATCAAGAAGCTCATGAAAAAATGTTTGTTTATTAATTTATAATATAAGACTCCTATTTTCATGAAGAAACTTGCCTGAATGTATTAAAATCTGTTTATAACCATCCTTTATTTTTCTTCACAGGACCACATTCGAACAAATGAAAAAGCAAAGGTAACATTTGAATTCAAGTTTAAACCAGAGCATCTCAATGTTGGTTCAAGACTGCTCTTCAGAGACGGCAAGTCCAAGGGTATGGGAGAAGTAACCAAAGTAATACCATATGAAGAGATTTTCCGCTGATGCTTTGTTGTTTGGTCAGCTGCTGAAGTAAAACTTCACTAGAAAATCATCAGCCAGTACTAGAAATATACAGTGGCTGAGAGCAGACTTACACTCGTCTCTGGATACAAGCAAATCTAATAGAAAGACGGTCTCATTGGGAATCTGTGTGTACTAACATAAGAGTCTTAATCATAGTTTTCAAAGTGGTTTTCTTTGCCCCAGACATGTTTTTGAAATGCTAATTGGTTGCTTACTTCCTCTCCTTAAAGTGTGCAAATATACAATTTCTGTCTCTTGAGTGTGCTTATGTTGAATCACATATTGCTGCACTTATCTCATCTTAACTACTTCTTAGTTTCTCAGATGTGGAAATAGTTTCATTTATGGTCCTTTAAGCGATCAGCAATGCATCTCATGATTTTACACCTTTCCTTATCACTCTGTATAACTTCCATATAGTTATAACCAATGACATGTTAGAAGATATAGCTATATATCACAAGCAATTGATATGTGACTGTTTTTTTCGATGTCAAAATATTCACAACTCCTCTGTACATTTGTATATATTGTATACTTATAGATAATACAAGGGTTATTATGGGTGACATTTTATATATCTTATGGCACACAATGTAGACCTTCTTTTGATCTCATAGCAAGGGTGTTGTTTCATAAAGCTTTGTTCTCCTGAATATATCAACGCCCCGGTACTACTTTATTCCATCTCCATGTTTTAGTGTATGCAAGAGTGTGACATACTTTTCACATGCAAGATGCAATGATGTTACATATTCAAGTTGGCCGATCAAGGGAAATGGAATAAAGCAGTACTGGGGCGTTGGTATGAGAGCTCTTGTGATTGGTGAGGTGAACTTGAAATTCTCCCATAGAAACCATGACACCCTCCACTTGAATTTTTATTTGCCCACATATATAAAGAATATACAGTCTTAAATTATTTTTTCTGGAATTTAGAACTCAATTCTTATTACTTTAGAAAGGTCTTAGAACTAATAGAAGTCTTAATGTCATACAGAAGACATGATGATTTCTCAGTTCAAACACTAACTTTATTGACTTTTACCAACTTTGAAGATTTGATGCTGAAAACTACATTCCATTTCTTCTTCTAAGTTTGGATCTAAACATAAAGAAAAGATGTTCAAATCTAGTTCCAATTTGCTTTCTAGAGGTCATTTCTCAAAAAAACAAAATCAGTTATAATATTGAGATTTAAAGCCCTTGTATTGTCTGTGAGAATATAAAGTACAACAAAGACAGGTTATCTAATGATGAAAATTAAGTACTTATCGAGCTTTTCTCTTTAAATTAAAAAACTCAAATGAATACTGATTTTGAAGACAAAATGATTAGACAAAAATAAATATGTAACAAGGGATATTGTTAAAGACACACAACTTATGCAGGTTGCCAAATAAGATTTATTTGACTATGGTGTCATAAAGCTGAAGTACACTATTGAGAGCTGGTGCTATTGCTCTCTTACATGGAGTTCTCATGTTATCAGACTTTGTCATCTCAACAAGAATAATATTTAGCTTCTTCAAGTTATTATTATTTATTACCGGGTGTAGTAGGATTATTTCAATTACCTTCTGTGATACAATTGTTACAATGTTGAATTTAATTGAATATGTGTTGTGATGCATAAAAATGTTTAATGTATGAATGTATTTTTATGAAGAAATTGTCTTTTTTTGCTGTGTAAATAATGTACAAATACCACATGTTTAGATGATACAGGACTTATATTTTTTAGATTTACAAATTGGTTTAGTAGAATTTTTTTGGTACTTATCAAAGTAAATGCATTTTTTATCATCTTAAACTTCTATAGATCACATTTCCAGTAAATATAATTTGTTATGCTTCTGTGTTATGATGTGCAAAATTTAGTAGTTACATTAAATGTAATTAATCTCAAATGTATTGCAACCACTAGCAACACAAAATGTGTATACATATCAGTACTGCTACAAATAATGTAGTTTTGGAAAACACCTGTTCACATTGTGCAATAATTTCATGATATGAAAATTAGTTGGGCACATAGTCGTAAGTTTGAATTTCTTTCATATCTTTTTATGAATGTGATGTTGAAGGTCATTTGTTACCAAGCTTAAAACTGTTTGATTTGAATGAAGACAATGAAAACATTGGCATACTTTTAAAACCACTAAGTTCTTCCTGAAATGTTTTACTAGATATTAATCTTAATTGTGTACATACTTGCATCCTAAAGAGCCTCTAATGGGGCTGAAAGACATTGCAGGGAGGCATGCACAAAACAAATGTCTCTCACGTTATTTCTACTGTAAATTTTGTTTAAATTCTTTATTTTTGAAATAGTTTGGTCTTTTTTGCTACATGAATTAAGATTATTTGAAAATTACTGACATAAGTTTCTTCAAGGAATAAGAAGTGCTTTTTTTCATCTTCCACCAATGCCACCAAATACATTGATTCAATCAAAGCACATTTTCTGATTTGGGAGTATAGATAATGTTAAATATTTTGTCAGCATTTCCTTTTGTGTTAATATCACTTTTTGTATCCAAAGAGTTACAAATAGATATTATAAATTTTGACTTGAAATTGTACTCTTTTGACTGACTCTAGATTGTTGCAATATCCGACTAAATTAGTAAATCATGTTTACAGACTATGACTCAAACTCTTGCATCAGCAAAACATAGATAGTGCCTCATTACTGTGCAATCCTTTAATTTTTAAGACAGCCTATTTGATTTGTGTCTATTATGTAGTTGTTTATGTTAAACATATCTTCATGTTTATGTGTAAACTAGCTCTTTTACTAGGCCTTACCCAGACCACTTTTTTGCACTATGTCTTCCATTTATAAATGTCATGAAAAAAGGAACGTTCATCCCTAAGACGGAAACAAAACACTATTTGCGTGATCACCGTAAAAATAAAATTTGTTGCCAGCATTTAGAATGAACAAACTGCTAACGTGTCATTTGAAGGAGGAAAGAAAAAAACAGTCTCCTTAAAAAAATTGTACCCAATTTTGCTCTCCATCGCCAAAATGCAACTCTCATATGAATGTAGTAGAAGGAAATACTGTTTACTTGCTTAAGTGCATTTTTAACCAAGAAAGGCATGCTAGCTTTTAAAACAGTGAGATGGTGCTTTTAAAAATATGATAAAATTTAATACATAGTTAAATACTAAGAATTGGAAAATATATCAATTTATACCCAAAATGAACTGCTTGTCCTGGTATGTCTACAAATAATATGCCAAAATTTCGTGTCAAAACTGTGTTTGTTATCCCGGTGCATACAAACAAACAAACACATCCACAAATAAATAAATAAATGAACGTTCATTCTTATTATTTATATGATATTATGAAACTTTTAACCGTCTATGTTTAATCTTCATGTGCATGCAAACAAACAAACACATCCACAAATAAATAAATAAATGAACATTCATTCTTATTATTTATATGATATTATGAAACTTTTAACCGTCTATGTTTAATCTTCTATTTGGTGATGTAAGACTCATGACAATAACATGGCAAATTCTTGAGTACCTATTACTGCTGTTAGTTTGTCTTAGCAGTAAATGCTGATGATTTCCAATTCCATTCCTGCCTTTCTTCCAATTATTGGACAGGCTTATTAGTTCTTCAAATAGATAAGTTGTGACTCTTTTCACAGGCTTACACAGCTTGTTTCGCAATATGACACTTAAAGAAGAGACATTTTTTGCTGTTGTGTATTCATATTATTATTAAACTGTTAATTTCTGACTTGCGGCACATTTACTTCCATATTGGCAATCTATCTCTCAACTCTTTGAAGTCTTCAAGTAAGAATCTCAGTTCATACGCTCTGTGCACTTTATTTTTATATTCAAACTTGACTTGAAACTTTGATTTAATACGTTTTAAAAAGAAGATGGATTTTAGCACTTTTTACAATTATATGACAAGATTTCTATTCACATAAAAGACAGTTTCATGTTAAGTAGTCAGGAATTTTTATTCGTACAACACTTTTCATTAATGTAAATTTTGATGTATTTTTTTGCATAATTTATTTATTTTAATTGATTGTATTAATATAACTAATGATACAAAACTTCTTTATTGCTTCATCATTCATGTATACTGGCTTGTTTATATTCATTTTATTTCACTACTTTTTTCTCAATGTGTGAATTTCTATAATTCTTTGCTAAATGTTAAAATAATTTTAGTTAGGATATCTGCTTTAGTTGATATTAAAGTTTTTGGTCTGAAAGTGTACTGTTATTTTAGTTATTTTTATCACTTAAAAAGCTTATATTTGGTCAAATTGTTTGTTGTTTAATTTTGCATTGGCAATCTGCTTTACAAAGCTTAAATTATTATGTCAACAAACAATCCAAATATGGCTGGGTCAGTCTGTTTTGCTTGCAAATGTGGAGTGTGAAGGGCAGTCAGATGGTGAAGTTATCAAAATGCTGGTCATTTTGTCACAATACCTCTGTCCTGTGATAAAGAGCTATCGCATGCCCATGAACCCATGGAATAGTACAAGAGCCAGTTATTTCCATGGACATGTGATAAAACTATTGTTGTACAAGATTATATCTTAATCCCTTGCAAAAGTAAAGTAAACAACAATTGAATGCATTTTAAATAGAATCCCTTGCCTCTCTCATTGACCAGCTATGACTGCCAAATGGGAAATATGCAGGGTTGTTATATCGAACATAGGATTATTTCTGCCGAATTTGACTATATACAGTAGAGTCCGGTTAATACAAACCGCTTGGGACAGCTTTGAATTATCGATAATTCATAATAAGAATTACTTAAACAAAGAGGGGGAAATCAAAAGTTTTGAAATTGCTTAAAATAAGCTATCAGTAGTGTGCCTCTACTCATCTCTCCTGGTGATTTGAATTATAAACTCAGAAGTTATAATGCAAAATTTGTTCGTAACTAAGTCTTTATTTGATTTCTATTAATGAATATTGACTTAAAGACCAAATTGTCCCATCTCATAGGTTCAGACTTTGAATTATCAATAGTCTTATTCGTATTAAGAATTATTTTTTACTTAAACAAAGAGGGAGAAAATCGGGACTTTAACATTTGCTTCGAATTTTCGATAATTTGTATTAACTGGGTTTGTATTATCCAGATGCTACTGTATATTAATATTAGTGTGTAACAAACTGGTATATAATATATACTTATGTAACCCTCACTTTCCAACCGGCTCTGTAATGTAATGGTTTAAGCGTTTATCTATCCTGCAGACAATCCTGGTTCAAACCCGTCAAAAACCTAATTACATTTTTTTAATAAGTTGTAGAATAGAAAGTTCTACAAAGTCAAGTGGGTTTCACTTCTCAAAATAACTCTTCTTCCAACGGAGCAAGGTTTTCCTCGCATGCGCCATGACTTCTGAAATTAGGCCAACATAGGCTTATGAGAGATGTACATCACACCCTCTCTTTAATTTTTGGTTGCTGAGTGCAAATTAAAAACACCAAATCTGAAATCATATACTCCCTACGGCTATTAGTCTGAATTAAGAAGAATGACTTGCAATGGGTTTGGTGATTGCTGTGGTTTTGATTGCCTAGTTTGATTTAAGCTGTTCAACTTTGGCGCAGGTTAGGCTTTTGACTCAAGGAAGAAATAAATAAATCATTAGAAGGGATGCATATAAAATCAGTTTAGCTTGTCTTAGCTAGCAATTAAAGTTTATGAAGATATCTCGTTTTTGAAATAGGTAAACAAACAACCTGCGCCAAATATAGAACAGTCAAAAGTGATGTGTACGTACAATTTTGACCCTGATTGAAGATTTATGACTCTCTCGTGGAAAATCAAGACAGCCACAACATATGCCAAGCATCATGAATCCCATGATTTCACATGATATAGCAGCATGACTGTTCACATTAAATTTTATACAAAAACAAACAAGTGCTATAAATGGGTCTTAGAAATGACAAGAATAGACCTATGGCCTGAACTGTGGTGGTCAAACATTGATATAGCAATAAATAAGAAAAAACATCATACACACATGGAAGAGAAGGCTTAACAATAATTATTGAATCATATTTTAATAATTCTTTCTGTACAGTAAAAATGGAATTTGACATTTCAGCATTTTGACAATAGGACGGAAGAACTTTGAATATAAATTTGTATTCAAGTTTTTCATATACATAATAATGGGCAGCAGATAAAGGGGAAGCCAAATCATTTTAGTAAAGCTAACACAGCCAAGTAAATAATGATTAATCAAATAGAGATAAATAATATATAGACAAAGTTACTTTTAAACAACAAGAGTCACTCACCATCACATTATTGCTAAGTAGTATTTGATAATAATTAGTAGGAATCACTTTGGTATAAGTATGTTCTTTTCATCTATATTGTACACCAGTAAACATGAAAACTCACTATCAAATAAGAGAATATGTACTAAGAATTTTTTTAGCATGGATTTTCCTTAGTTTGGACATTTTCACAGATTGTGTGAGTGAGTGTAAGTGTTAAGCACCTTTCGAAACACATGAAGGTCATATGAAAGCCGAGTCCCACAATAATCTCCCAACCAAGAACTGTAGTCTATTGGAGAGATGAAGCAAACGGAAGTCACTTGATGGGTTTGCACATGCAAGCAAGACAAGTGTGTTGCACCAAAAGCCACCACAGATTGCTTGTTAGTAGCTGACAAAAACAAAGATGGCACTGGCATCAGACATGTTTGTGCTTGATTTTGACATGGTCAATCAAGCACAGCCTGCTGATGCACAAGCTCAAATGTTATGGAAAGATCAATACCTGGATAGAGGACTTTCTTAACAATATTCCACACACTGTTGTAGCAGATGGTAGTAAATCCAAGTTCATCACTGTTAAATCAGGAGTATCCCAGGGTTTAGTTCTAAGCTCATGCCTATCCTTCTGTTGCACAAATAGTCTGCCAAAACAAGTATCTTTAAAAATATAAGAATTTTTGCTGATGACAGGCATAAAAGACTGCACCAACATGTCAAATGCAGTTACTCTTCACAAGGCTCTAGATGCTCTGTCACAGCAAGCAGCTGAGAAGAAATCACTGCAAAAAAAGAGTTCCGAAACTCTAGCTTCTTCCCATGCACTCTCAGGGATTTGAACAACAAGCAGCCATCAAGTTCTTCAGTATAAACGCCTCTCTTTGTTGGTGGACCTCACATGCACAATCTAAAAATCCCAGTTACAGTTAAAGGAGGAAGAAATAGTGTATTTTCACTAAGATTTGCCGTTTTCTCAGACGAGTCATTCATCAATGTACTTCATATAACACATTTTCACTGCATCCTTTTCCTATTTTAAATCATGGACAGCAAATTTTGAATAATTTTAGTATGTATGTTATTTGATAAAATAATCCCATATTTCATCCTTGAAATATGATTCCATTTCAGGCTATAAAAACTTTAAAAGGATCTGTATAATTTGATGTTAGGTATGGTTTGATAAAAGACACAGGAATTACTATAAGGCATTTCAAGATTCAGAAATCAATACATTTCTATACTGAACACAGTGGTAACAGATGCACACAAACTGGATTTTGGCAAGTACTTTTCAAAGGAAATTCCCAGAACTATCTGACCTATCACTGTAGAAAGATGATCATATAAGTAGGCAAAATATAATTTGTTTATCAATCTTATACTTCGGAAAGTAATGCAAGACATTCAATATTGTATGCATAAAAATTAATCGAAAATATTTTGAAAGAATAGAAATGACAACTTCCTGTTTAAAGTGCAAACTTCAAGAGATTGACAAATTATGTATATAGCAAATAAATTGTGTACAAATGAGAACTACTCTGATTGAAAATGTAAAATGGCGCTAACTCTGCTTTACTAAATACAAAAGACTTTGGAGAGAACTGTCTTTCCTAGAAAGGTTAGAGTTAGCAAAAGGCATCAATCTTCAGTAGATAGCCAGATCGAGAGTGTTTCGGGGAA